>PVKP010036210.1:0-22643 GCA_004027715.1 Plecturocebus donacophilus | reverse complement strand
AAGAGTTCAAGGGTTAGATTAATTTAAATTTGTAAAATAGTAGAAATGGAATTGCATGACTATTGATTTTTCTTCTTGCAAATGGTTTCTCTGACAGTCTGATAGCTCTTTTTTTGTTTGTTTTTGAGTTAGGGTCTTGCTCTGTAACCCAGACTGGTTTTGGACTTTGGGCTCAAGGAGTTTTCCTTCTTCGGCCTCCCCAAGTGCTGGGATTATAGGCGTGAGCCACTATGCCCAGCTGATAGCTCTTCTTTTAATGCTTAGTGTTATACTTAGACAAAACTGCCAGCATGTTGACATCTGTTGTAGAAAACATGTATACTACCTAGAGATGGGAGGCTGAGGCAGGAGAATAGCTTCAACCCAGGTGGCGGAGGTTGCAGTGAGCCAGGATCGTGTGACTGCACTCCAGTCTGGGTGACAGAGCAAGACTCTGTCTCGGGGGGAAAAAATGATTCTTATGTATTTGGCTAAGTATTTACCCACTTGTCCACTATAAAATAATTATTTTTGTTTTTCTTTTGAAGAAATTATTTTTAGTGGATTATTTTGCTTGACCTTTTTCTCACATCATCTTAATTCTTATAATAATAATCAGTACCCGTGGCTGTTAACTTCATACACACACAGGCACACATGTACATGCAGGTATATATGTGAATGATCTTTGTTCCCTGAACTCCCAGTGTTCATAGTGATTGGCTGTGATGTGCAGTTAGAAATATTTACTGAATGAAATGTTCTTACTTTTTTTCTAGATAATTATGAGCACAGTGATTTATTACTAGATAAAACTGCTGTACTTAAAATTTTTGGTTTTTGCAAGTTAGTCATTTAATTGTACTTGAGATATGTTTTGCTCAGTGCTGATTATTCTGAAACTGTATCGGGAGCTTTAGTTTGCTGCAACAACTACCATTCTAGAGATGCAAAAATGATAAAGGCATACTAATTCCTTTTTTTTTTTTTTTTTTTGAGACAGAGCCTCACTGTCACCCAGGCTGGAGTGCAGAGCTGTGATCTTGGCTCACTGCAACCTCCGCCTCCCAGGTTCAGCCTCGAAGGTTCTGACCTCCCTGGGTAAGCCTCCTGAGTAGCTGGGATTACAGGTGTGTGCCACCACACCCAGCTAATGTTTTTTGTATTTTTAGTAGCGACAGGGATTCACCATGTTGCCCAGTCTGGTCTCGAACTCCTGACCTCAAGTGATTCGCCCACCTTGGCCTCCCCAAAGTGCTGGGATTACAGGTGTGAGCCACCACAGAAAGCGTACTAATTCTTGTCCTCAAGGACCCTTTGGTCTAGTTAGTAAGATGGAATTAAGCAGACAGAAGGACCCAATATAGGAGAATGAGGAAGGAGTTAATATTAAGTTACTGTATAATTAACTAAAAATGCATGAACTGGCAGTTTGTAAACTAATGGAAAGAAACTACTCCCCCACCATTCCTCACCCCACATAAACACTCATACACAGTAATGGTAGGTTAGTTTCTCATTCAGTCCAGCCTGATAAAACATCTTATCTGTGTTGGTATAGGCAATCCACTATGGGCACTGCGTGTCTCTGCACTTTCTTGCTGGATGTGCTAAGAATACAATACTCTGACTGCTCTTAACCTGGACCGTTTCTTAGAGTTGTGTGTGTAGTGAGCAGCCAGCTGTGAGGGATAAAGTAATAACCTTCCCTAAACAGAGAGCAGGCTCTCTTGCATTTACTAAGTGGTGAGTTCCACTCCGTTCTCTTCTGTAAGATAACTTACTGTGTGCTCAGGTTTCCATTCTGGGCCCTTTGCATCCTCCTCGTGGGACTTAACAGTCATGAGAAGCTGGCACAAGCATCATGATGATACTCTGATTGCTGGTTTTGCTCTAACTTATGAAGTCCCAGGAGTCTTGTTTTCTGCCAGAATCCGTGAAACAGTAACGTGTATGTGGAGTGTGTGTGTACGTGTATGTGTGTGTGTTTAGTTGTCTGTATATCATTAAATTCCAAACCCTTCACTACTCTTGATAATCTCATATTTGAAGATGAGTTGGCTGTACAGCAAAGGGGAAGAAGCAGAACTTGTTAGAAACATCGGGGACAAAAAAAAAGTGTTTTTTTTGTCCTCAATGTTTCTAACAACAAATTCTGAAAACTGCTAGTAGCACTATTTATGCAATATAAAGTGGATTTGGAAAGCTCACTTCATGCTGAAAACTTTAGGGCTTTGCGTTTGGAAAAATTTACATTGATTTATATCTTCAGTTTAGGAAAGTGTTAACAAACCTCTTGGCTCTTTATGTTATTTTTTTTTTTAATAAAAAAATTGTATTTACTTAGAAGCATTCAGAATGTCAACAAAACAGCTGTAGCCTTTTTTTTTTTTTTTTTGTAATTACAGAGTGGTATTCAGTTAACAGAACAATTATTTTGTATAAGCTGCATCAGAGACAACTGAAGATGAAGAAACTACCATCCCCATATATAACTAATTTGTGCTGTGCACCAACAAGAACCTGCTTTAAATTTCCATGCCAATTTACAACCCCCATACTGTACCAGGCAAGGTTAGTGGCTATTGAAAATACCACCAGGAGAGGGCTATTTAAAGACACATTTGGTAGTCTGTTAAGTATACAAAAAAAAGACACAGTTTAAAAACAAAACTTAAACAGCCTTACATTTCAATTTTTTTCTTTCAAAGGAGTGAGTTTTGTTCAGGGAAGTTAAATGCTTTATAGACAGGAAAAATAAACTGCACTAGAACCAACTTTTCCTCAACATCATCTTCTTCCTCTCCCTCCTCATCCTCTTCATCTTCCTCATCTTTCTCCTCTTCCTTCTTTTTCTTGCTTTTTTCAGCCTTGACAACCCCCTTTTTTGCTGCATCAGACTTTCCTTTAGCTTGATATGCAGCAATATCCTTTTCGTATTTTTCCTTCAGCTTCGCAGCCTTCTTTTCATAAGGCTACTTGTAATCTGTAGCAGTGTTATTCCACATATTTCCCAGTTTCTTCACAACATCACCAATGGACAGGCCAGGATGTTCTCCTTTGATTTTTGGACGATACTCAGAGCAGAACAGGAAAAAGGCCAAAGGAGGCCTCTTGGGTGCATTGGGATCCTTGAACTTCTTTTCTGTCTCCTCTTTAGGAGGAATATAGGTTTTTATTTCTTTTTCATAACGGATTGTCCGCCTTTGCCATATCTTCAAATTTTCCTTTCTCTTTAGCAGACATGGTCTTCCACCTCTCTGAGCACCTCTTAGAAAACTCTGAGAAGTTGACTGAAGCATCTGGGTGATGCTTCATATGCTCCTCCTGACAAGTTTGCACAAAAAGTGCATATGGTGACATTTTGCCTCTTGGTTTCTTAGGATCTCCTTTGCCTATGTTTAGTTATTTTTTCTCAGCGAGGCACAGAGTCTCCCAGTGCCTGTCTGGCTCTCACTTGCCCCAGTGCTGTCTCTATGGAACTCAGTGTACTGCAATGGCTGTGAGATCGGGAACCAGACACAGCCCGGCTCATTAGGTTTTTAGCTAAAATATTTTGTCAGCATTACCGTATCATTGTCTGTGAAGGAAAAGCAAAATTAGTTTGCAGGTTTTCCTGAGAACTGTGTCTGTTCCAGTTTTCTAGGGTTTACTCGAGCTCTTATACCAAAATTTAGTATGTAAATAGGAGAACAGATTTCAAGTACTGGAGAAATTGGTATAGTTTGAAACCTTTGCATAATATCAGCTGGACCTCAGCTCAGCCCCTTAAGGATGAGTTTTATTAGAAAAAGCCAACTATTTTTTTGGTTTCTTTCTTCACTTGGATTTCTTCACTGACTTGGTATGGATAGCTAACTAGAAACAGATGTCAACTCCTTGATCAGGGCATGTTTCTCTTTCCCCATTCTAATAGATCAGCTTTAATGGATATCTTTAGTGGATATTCTAATAGATAAGCCTTTTTGTTTTGTTTTTTAAACAAGCTTCATAGTGTGCATCAGAACAAACACCACCAGTCAAACTTACCTTTTACCAAGTTGCTTCCTTTTTTTTTTCTTTGAGACGGAGTTTCGCACCTGTTGCAATAAACAATGATGTGCAGCTATCTCTTCAATATATGTTCCTTTCTTGTGGATATTTACCCAGCAGTGAGATTACCAGATCTTACGGTAGATCTAGTTTTAGTTTTTTGAGGAACTTCCATACTGTTTTCCATATTGGATGTGCTAAGTTACATTCCCACCAACAGTGTACTAGAGTTCCCTTTTCTGCTTTCTACAATTAGAAAGAGTGTTAGTGTTTGATAGCACAGTATGGTAACAATAGTTATCAGTAATTTGTTGTATTTTTCAACATAGCTAGAAGAGAGGATTTGAAATGTTTCTATCACAAATATTTGAGATGGTGGATATTCTAATTACCCTGATTTGATCATTACACATTGTGTGCATGTATCAAGATATCAGATGTACTCCATAAATATGTACAATTATTATGTGTCAGTAAAAAAAGATATACCACTCTTCCATTTTGCTTATTGAATTTTGTGTTTTTGTTTTCATAGGCGTATGTGGAATTTGATGATCTTGAATGGGATAAACGAGAGTGGGTTAAAGTTTATGAAGACTTTTCAGCTTTCTTGGTGGAATACCACTTAATCTGGGCCAAAAGGAATGACCCTAGCCAGACTCAGGGATCAAACAGCAAACAGATTCAGTGGCCTGCATTGGTAAGATCTATTCCTGTTTCATTAAGCATTTTTATTTGTTTGTTAAAAACAAAAAACAACAACAAAACAAAGGCCAGTTGTGGTGACTGATGCCTATAAAACTAGCACTTTGGGATGCTGAGGCAGGATGATTGCTTCAAGCCAGGAGTTGGAGATCAGCTTTGGCAACAAAGCGAGACCCCATATCTACCCCCACCCCCCAAAAATTAGCTGAGTGTGTTGGCACATACCTGTGGTCCCAGCTACTTAGGAGGCTGAGGTGGGAGGATCACTTGAGCCCAAGACCAAGACTATGTGAGTTACTGTCACGCCACTGCACTCCAGCTGGGGTGACAGTGAGACCCCATCTCTAAAAACAAATAAATAAATAAAAATTTAAGACCAAGAATTGAATAAAAGTTTAGATTCATCTTAGTGATTTATAAGTTAATATTTCTGAAGAGTTTCTGACGTATCTGGCAGAAATTTCAAAATACTGCTTTCATTTTGTTAAAACAGCTTTATGTGTCTCTTTGTTAGTATTCTGTCAGCTTATGTAGTTCATAAATAAGTTTATAAATTGGATGAAAGGCACCTGAGAGATAGTTCACTGTATGTCATGTGAACATACATTTGCTGAATGAAAGTTTGTTAAGTAGAAGATGGAACACACTGTATTAAAACATTTAATAATGAGTAATTCTTCTTGATTTGTTAATCAGTAAGTCATTGTGGGTGATAGAGGTTTAATGTGTAATTATATATTCAATTAATGGATTAAGTTACTTCTTATCAGGATTTGTTTCATTTAAGAAAATACAATTTTCAGCAAATTCCCTGGTAGTTTGAAGAGTTTTATTTAAGAAAAAAAAAAAAAAAAAAAAACAACAGGAAGTAAATAAGGTCATTAAATTGTATTAAGAAAAGAGCCATATTCATTTAAACATTGTTATCACTGTTTTCTGGCAGAACATCTAGCATGTAACAAATGTGCAATATTTATAAAGTTTTTTTCTTGGGATACTATCAAAGAAATACTTAAAAAGCCACTGAAACATTATTGCAGGTGTTTAATATAACTTAATAAGTTAGGGTGGTTCCTTTTAAATTTTTCAACAGTGTTGAAAGATTAAAATAATATCTGTCTGACCTGTAGTTTTGATAGGAAACTTTGCAAAGCAAACTAAAGAAGATAATTTTATCCATAGTAGGGTTTAAAAAGTATTTAATCAGTATGTTGAATTCTTCATGTAGAAAGTTTAAACCATTACTAGCATTATTTTAATTTTATATACCTTAACCCAAAAACTGGATAAAATTTTGTGAGTAATTATGAATAATTACAACATATTGGTGAATTTTATATGAGAATTCTCAAAAGCAGGAAACAGTAGCACCAATAGTATGAAAAACTATACGTCAGTATCATAGTTAAAAAATTAATAAAACTTTAGAAAATCTTTGCCCTTTCTCGAAGGCAGTTAAAGTTGAGGTGAATTTCTGCTTTGTATTCATAAAATACTGATTTTAGAGAGAATTTTTACTGGGAAATACTGTTTAATGATAATTTTGTCATAATTTTACAAATTTGTTTCTGTTGAAAACCTCTTAGCCTTGAAATTAGGCCTACTTAAATAATCACCAACTTTTTAAAACAATTTTATCTTAGACAAAAAAAATATATGTGGTGAAAAATTTGAAAAACACTGTGGTATAAAAGTAATAGAAAATTACCATCTTTAGTCCTATCACTTAAGAAATAAACCGTATATATTATGTACGGTTATATATATTGCTCTGGTTCCCCCCTCTTTTTTTTGCCATACTATTTATTTATTTATTTGGACAAGGTCTTACTTTTTCAAGCTGGTTGGAGTGCAGTGGTGTGATCATAGCTCACTGCAGCCCTGAACTTATGGGCTCAGAAAAATCCTCCCACTTTGGCCTCCCCAGTAGCTAGGGCTACAGATGTGTGCCACCATGCCTAGCCAAAAAAAAAAATTTTTTTTTGAGATGGAGTCTCACTTTGTCGCCCAGGCTGGAGTGCAGTGGCATGATCTTGGCTCACTGCAATCCACAATAATTTGCTGATTAACAAGCCAAGAAGAATTACTTGTTACTAAGTATTTTAATACATTTTATTATTATTATTTTTTAATTTAAAGTTTTCTTATTTCTTTAAAAAAAATTTTTTTTTTCCTTTTCTTTTTTCTAAAGACGGGGTCTCACCATGTTGGTCAGGCTGGTCTTGAACTCCCGACCTCAGGTGATCCGCACGCCTTGGTCTCCAAAGTGCTTGGATTACAGGCATGAGCCACCGTACCCAGCCCCCTTTAATACGTTTTATTTTTCACCATGTTGCCCACAATGATTTCCATATTTTGACCTCGTGATCCACCCGCCTTGGCCTCCCAATGTGCTGGGATTACAGGCATGAGCCACCACACAGGCTTACTTTCTTTTTTTTTGGTATTTGTCTCCTCAGTAGGTATGAAATGGCATCTCATTGTGGTGTGGTTTTGTTTTGTATTTCTCTAATGCTTAATGTGACGTTGAGCATCTTTTCACATTTATTGGCCATTTGTACGTCTTTTGAGAAATATCTATTCAAATTATTTGCCTGCTTTTGAATTGGATCCTGTTGTTGTTGTTGAGTTTTAGGATTTCTCTATGTCTTCTTGATACTAATCCCTTATTAGATACGTGATTCGGTGACATTTTCTCTCATTTTACAGATTGCCTTTTTACTCTGTTAGCAATGGCCTTTGCTGTACAAAACTTTTAAATTTTGATGAAGCCCAACTTGTCTGTTTTCATTTGTTGAAAGACTGCCTTTGCCCCATTGAATGGTCTTTGCCACCCTCTTGTAGAAAATATTTTGACTCTATGCCAGGGTTTGTTTCTAGGCTTTCTATTCCATTCCATTGGTCTATATGTCTGTTCTTATGCTGATACCAATACTGTTTTGATCATTGTTGCTTTGTAGTACATTGTGAAATCAGGAAATGTTTTTCCGTCAACTTTATTCTTTTCCAGGATAGTTTTGGCTGTTGAAGATTCCTTGAGATTGCCTATGAACTTTAGGAGGGAGTTTTCTTTTTCTCCAGAAAAGGTCACTTGGATTTTGATAGGGATTGCATTGAATCTGTAGATGGATTTGGGTGGTAGACATCTTAATATTAAGGGCTGGGTGCTGTGACTTACACCTATAATCCCAGCTCTTTGGGAAGCAAAGGCTAGAGGATTGCTTGAGGCCAGGAGCTCAAGACCGGGCTGAACAACGCAGCAAGACCCCTTCTCTGCAAAAAAATAAAATAAGCCAAGTGTGGTGGGTCATGCCTGTAGGCTCAGCTACTTGAGAGGCTAAGGTGGAAGGATCGCATAAGCCCAGGAGTTGATGGCTGCAGTGAGCCTTTTGTGTCGCTGCTCTCAAGCCTGGGTAGCAGAGTGAGATCTTGTCTCTAAAACTACATACACACACACGTATAAATATTAAGTCTTCTAGTCCTTCAACAGGGGTGCCTTTTTACTTGTTTATATTTTCTTTAATTTTGTTCAGTTGTGTTTTATAGTTTCAGTGTGTATTTTACCTCCTAGTTAATTTATTTTTTGATGCTCTTGCAAATGGAATTTTGTGTTATTTCATTTTCAAATTGTTCATTATAGTCATAAAGAAACTAGCTGGGCATGAGCCTGTAGTCCTAGCCACTTGGGAGGCTGAGGTAGGAGGATCCCTTGAGCCCAGGAGTTCAAGGCTGCAGTCAGCTCTTTGCACCAGTACACTCCAGCCTGGGTGACAAACCAAGACCTTGCCTCAAAAAAAAAAAAAAGAAAGCAAACTGATTTTTATGTGTTGATTTCATATCATGTTACTTAGGTAATATCCTAGTCAATGGTGAAGGACTGAAAGTTTTTTCTCTAAGATCAGGAATAAGAAAAGGAATCTCTGCTTTTGTCTTGTCCATTCAACATAGTATTTGAAGTCATAGTCCAGAAATTAGACCAGAAAAAGACATAAAAAGCATTTAAATTGGAAAGAAGTAAAATTAGGTCTATGATATGATCTTATATGTAGAAAACCATAAAGACTTGACAACAGCAAAGCCTGTTAGAACTAATAAATGAATTTGACAAATTAGCAGAGTACAAAATCTCTGCCTTCTTTTAAACAGTTTTAGCTAAGACTGAATTAAAATTGCAGATCTTGCTTTTTTTGCTTAACACCTATCCTCTACATTTCTCCTCATGAGTAGTAATTTAAGATCATTTTTAATGGCTGCATAATATTTACTGTTATAATGACCCATTTCCTTAATGTTTGGCATTGTAGTTGTTTCCAGTTTTAGGGGGCATTATAAATAACTGGGATAAATACCATTGTAAGCCTTTATCTGCCTCTCTGATTGTTAAAAATTTATATTCATAGTAGTAGAATTAATGATCACAGGGTATGAACTTAAAAGCCACAAAAATCTATCTCCTGTTACTCTTCACAAATTGTCTAAAGATTGTACTGACTGCCATTGTCCTCAGTCAGTATTGGGGTGTTTTTTATCTCATCACACCCTTGTAAGCATTATTTATTTTGTTTTAAAACACAAATGTTTGGCCAAAACAGGAGGAATTTTACATCCTAAAGGGATGCAGCATTAAATGTTATTCTTTCTCTGCTAATTGGATATTTTGAAGTAATAGTCGTTGTTTCAATTTGCATTCCTTTAATAGGGTGCATTATTTTCATGTTTATGAGCAACTTGTGTTTTTAGTGAATTGTTATTCTTTAGTACTTATTAGGGTTTTATGTTTTATATTTGTTATGAGCTTTCTTTATATTATTACAAATATTATAACTTTTTTGTCATATTTGTTTCATAGTTTGCTCAGCTAATTGTTTGATAGCAAGTCTTTTTGAACTGTATGTTTATTTTTAAAGTCTATGCAATGGAATATCGTCATTAATTCCAGTAGTCAGGTTATGTGTGCTTGCCTGCCCTCCTTACTTTCTTTTTTCTTTCTTTTGTTTTAGAAGATTGTAAAAATTAATAAGCAAGTGAAGTGGGAATGCTTGTTTGTAATACTTAAGAAAATAGCCAATTTAAGTTTCATAAGCATTTTGCAAACATTCATTTATATATAGTAGATATTACTGAGATTCTGTTGTTTCCTTTTCTGTTCATTAAAATTAGGCTTTTCTAAGGATGTCTATAAATAGCAATTATGAAGTTCAGCATTTAAAAATTCCTACAGCATAATGAAATACCGTATCTACAGATTTGAGAAATTTGAGGGCTCTGTATACGATATGGCAATAGAATGAAATACAGTAGAAACTAATACTTTGTCTTTAATTTTTTACAAATTTAATGTTTCTATTTATGTGCACATGATACTTGCTTTATGTTCTTTTGTATTTAAACATGTTTGTATTTATTATCCTCTTTCTAGTTGTTTCACTCCTCGTGTGGTACCTGTTAAATATTACATATTGGTTATGTTATCTTGTCTACCTCTTTTACCTAGAAATTAGTGGAAACAGCAGTGTATCTGCTGGTTCTTGAGATCATGACAAGACAAAAACAAATCCTGTTGTCTCATTAACATATTTTAAAGTGTATTTTTAAAAGTTTAACATAATTGCATCTTCAACAAAATATGAATAGTATAATACCCAGGCTACTTCTCTGGAATTGTCTGGTTCATCTTTCTTTCTAGGATATCAGTAGCAAAACATTTATGGGAGCACCACATGCACAATGCTGAAGTGGTGTCTAATTTTTTGCTTGGTCCTGTATAATCAGAGTACCACTTGAGGCCATTCTAATGCTGTAGGCTGAGGTAACTTGCATCTTCATGTAAGTTACTTAATAGATTGTTAAAGTTTATTTACTTTTTAATAAAGTAAAATACTTGCGAAAGCACATTTTATCTGCACCAGGGAAGGAAAGTGTTGGCATTCATAATTGAAATCAACGAATCACCTACCTAACTGGGTTAGGGCCCTGGCTCCATCTCCTTTAGGAAAACCTTCTGTGGGGAGTGGGGCTTCGACCCTAACCCAGGTGGGCTGTAACACTGCTGTATTTTCTAAGGGGCAGAGTTTTCTACTACTTTTCTGCTGGCCCAGCCTTCCAGATCACCCCAACCAGTGCTCCTATATAACCATCTTGTGCTCTTATAGAACTTTATTTTGTACCTCTGTTTTAACAATCAACACTTTCTGCTGTGTATTATACTATTTGTTTGCATGTCTGTCTTCCCTTGATAGATTGTAAGTTCTTTGAGGACAGGAGTCATGTCTTAGTCATCTATGTATGGTTCCTTGGAGTCTAGCACAGTGCTTTACCCATCTTAGAAAGTAAGTAAAGTAAATTCTTACTTTAAAGTGATGAATGTGCTGCAACCCAGTTAGTGAAAAAGAACCCTTCTGGGAGTTATCACAAGTTTTTTGGCTATTAACATGATAATATCATAGGTTAGGAAGGCAGAATCACCCAATTATGGTAAAACTGTGAGTTACCAATTTTAAACATGTCAATATATAATAAAAAACAAATACTAAAAAGCTTATAATGCCCATTCTAATCAGATACAAATTTGATTCCTGAACTTGCCAAGTGGAAAAATGTAGAATTACCTGAAGTGTGTTATTTTAAAGATGTTAGAGGAAGAAACAGACGTCCTCACAATTGACTTAAATATTCAATCTTTGATAAATTACCTGAATTTCTGAATTGAGTTTTAGGAAACTCAGACTGCTTTTTCTCTGTGTAGCTTTTCCTTCATAGATAGATAATTCTGGTTCAACCAGGAATTGCGATTACATCATAAACATGTACACTCTTAGCAATTTATTTATTTTAAATTATTCTTTTAGTGAGAATGCTTTTTAGTTACTATCTGTTCCAAAAGAAACCCTCTCAAAGGAAGATAGAGTTCTCTGCTCTTTGGGACAAGATTATCTTTATATCCAAGAATTATATTGCCAAAATTGGTCTAGGTTATGGCCTCAAGCAAATTTTACTAAAATGTGAAAATATGCCATGTTCCAAATCAGAAATGAACTTTTGAGTATTTTCATTTAGAGTTTTTACATATTTATAATTGAGTTTCCACAATTAGAATTAACAGTCGTATAGTCTTTTTGTGCTTTGTTAAATAATGAAATGGAAGTAATGATAAAATATGATAACTTCAGTATTATTATTTCTCTACAAGGTAAAGCACTTTAAGAGATCAAATTATACATAATAAAATATTAAGCTTTTTAAACAATAAAATCTAATACTGGCGCATTGCAGTGGACAAGTACACACACTCATATCTTATGGATTACAAAATGACATTATTCTTTTGTAAAGTATTATGTTGTAAGAACCATAAGAAGTTCATACTCTTTGATTCATTAATTCTAGTCTTAGGAAACTGTGCTTGAAAAAAGTTTTTAAAAAGTGTATTCAGTTCACCTAATGTTTGTCACATGCCTCATATGAACCAGACTCTGTGGTGGGGGCTGCAGATTATAAAAAATGGAAGACTTAATGTTATGTGAAGAAAGATGTTTATCGCAGTCTTATTAAAGAAGAAAAAAATGGAACAATCCTTGATGTTCAACAATTTGTGAATGCTGTTAATATTTTGGCATATTATGCAGCTTTAAAAGTGATAATTATACATACTTTAGGAAAATGTAGAGAAATAAAATTTATATAAAAAACCTAAATCTTAATTATATCAGTACTAGAATTATGTATTTAAGAAGTATGAAAGGCTGGGGACAATGGCTCATGCCTGTAATCTCAGCATTTTGGGAGGTTGAGGCGAGAGAATTTCATGAGTTTAGGAGTTCAAGAGCAGCCAGGACAACATAGTGATACCCTCATCCCCACCAGAAAAAAAAAAAAAAAATAGCCTAGTGTAATGGCCCAAGCCTTGTAGTCCCAGCTACTCAGGCAGCTGAGGTGGGAGGATTGCTTGAATCCAGGAGTACAAGGCTGTGGTAAGCTAAGATTATGCCACTGTACTCCAGCCTGGGCAACAGAGCAAGACCCTGTCTCAAGGGAAAATATGTATGGTATAAAGTAATGAAAATAATTTCTTTACAATGGTGGAATTTTGCAAAATTGTCTTTTCCCTAAAAACAACTATTATTTTCTAGCAAATTGGAAATTTCATATAATCATGTTATTCAGTATTTTATATTTTAGAGATAGTTTTCTTCAAATGAATTATTTTAGCGAACTTGTTTTACATTTCTGTTAACATACTTTGTTAGGTACTGTTTCTGTTTTGCTAATGCAGCATTTAAAAAAATCTTTCCTTAATACATAAAGAATTAACACTTAATAAAAATGACAGCTTAAATCATAACAATGTAAAATATAACGAAGATTATATAAGGCTTGTTTTAAGTCTACCTGAATTACTTGTTTACTTATAGATTTGCATGGTTTGATGTGACCTTAGATATTATAGAATCAATGAATGCTAAAATTGAGGGGGAAAAAAAAACCAGCATAGCAGTTATCAGGGAAGGCAGTGTAATATGCCTTAAGGTCATAGACTTCATGGCATATTTTTTGGTTCAAATCCTGTTAATGTCTGGGTGAAATTAAGTTATTTATACTCTGTAGGTCTCACTGTGTTCGTAATAGTAATATCTGCCACACAAGAGTAGTGAAGATTAAGCAAGACAATATATAAATAAAACCTCAGTATAGCACTGCAGTGAGTTTAGATAGGTGTACACTTTGAGAGAAACCTCCATAAGAACACCCTCACTTCTGGCACTAGTTGCAATTTTGAGGCATTCCGGAAACCATTCTCAGGGTTGATAAATCACTGGAAGATTGATATAACTCACTGAAACCTGTTACATTCATGCCTCCCATTTGTTTAATTAAGTTATATATTTTTGAGATAAAGTCTCTCTGTGTTGCCAGGCTGGAGTGCAGTGGTACAATCTTGGCTTACTGCAGCCTCCACCTCCCAGGTTCAAGTGAGTCTCCGGCCTCAGCCTCCTGAGTAGCTGGGACTACAGGTGCATTCCACCCTGCCCAGCTAACTTTTGTATTTTTAGTAGAGATGGGGTTTCACCATGTTGGCCAGGATGGTCTCGATCTCCTGACCTCACGATTAGCCCACCTCAGCCTCCCAAAGTGCTGGGATTATAGGAGTGAACCACCGCACCCTTCCGATGCCTACAGTTTATTGCAGAGGAAGTATACAAATTAAAATCAGCCAGGGGAAGAGATGCTTAGGGTACAGAATCCAGGAGGGATCTAAATGTGAAACTTTTGTCATCTTCTTCCTGTGCAGTCATGTCCAGCATTATCTCGTTATATCCACGGTGTGTGAGTTTTTTCAGTGAAGAAACTAATCTGAGTCTTTGCTTTACCAGTTTTGTTGGGGCTCAGAATCACATACTGTCTGCGTGGCATAGCTTTGGTCTCTGGGAGATCAGACTAATAACTTTAGTTCTCACTTCCTCTAGAGATCAGAACTGATACTGAAATGCCTGAAGCACCTATTGTAAATTATATTGTTAAACTGTCCAGTGGCCAAAGCCTCCAGACAAACAAAAAGACTCCTGTCAAGCAGGTACTTCTATGAAGCAAGACATTCTAGAGCCCTGGAGATCATCTCTCCGTTGCCAAGATGGAAGGCCAAACATCTTTTTATTCTTTGGTGTATGGGCTATGCCCTGGCCTTTGGCCTCCAGTCTTACAGCAAAATGAATATATTTGAACATCTACATTTAGTATTTATATGACAGACATTGCAACAGTAACCCTCTGAATATTCCTAATGTTGAGAGGAGCCAGTGTTGAATAGATACACATTTAAGTAAACAGCCAGTCTAATTTATAAAGCCATTATATATATCATTTTCTTGTACTAATTTAATTACTGATTTTCTCCTAGATTTACCACTGTTTTTGTATCTTATGAAAAATCTATGCAGGACTATTACCGTAGAAATTAGTTGATAGGCTGGAAATGGTGGCTCACGCCTGTAATCCCAGCACTTTGTGAGGCTGAGGCAAGTGGATCACTTGAGGTCAGGAGTTTAAGACTAGCCTGGCCAACACGGTGAAACCCCATCTCTACTAAAAATACAAAAATTAGCCAGGTGTGGTGGTGCATGTCTGTAATCCCAGCTACTTGGGAGGCTGAGGCAGAATATGTTGAATTTGGGAGGTGGAGGTTGCAGTGAGCTGAGATTGTACCATTGTACTCCAGCCTGGGCAACAGAGTAAGACTCTGTTTCACAGAAAGAGAAAGAGAAAGGGAGAGGGGCAGGGGAGAGAGGGAGAGAGGGAGAAGGAGGGGAAAGGATGAGGAGGGGTCGGGGGAGAGAGAGAGAGAGAGATATGATGGTTAGCTAATTCTTCAGGAGGCTATTCATTTTCCATCATTATTACATCCTTGAGGAGGCTTTAACTAAATTTCCTGATACATTAGATGATCAATATCAATATTGTAAGATTTATTTATATAAGGGGCTGGGTGCAATGGCTCATGTCTATAATCCCAGCACTTTGGGAGGCCAAGATAGGCAGATCACCTGAGGTCAGGAGCTCAAGATCAGCCTGGCCAATATGGCAAGACCCTGTCTCTACTGTAGTCCCAGCTACTCGGGAGGCTGAGGCAGAAAAATCACTTGAACCTGGGAGATGGAGGTTGCAGTGAACCAAGATTGCAACACTGCACTTCACCCTGGACAGCCGAGGGAAACTGTCTCAAAGCCAAAAAAAAAAAAGGATTTATTTACTTAAGGTAAATGAATTTTACCAACAGTGTCACTGTTATGCCATAGTGTGTTATGTCACAGCGTAACGCTGTTTTATTACAGAACAAATTTTTAAGAATTGCAGAGGAATTTGATATGCCTCTTCAACAGAATTGACCTTTACCTAGATACTGTATATTTTCTTGGACAGATGTAGTCACAGTGGGCCCTTACTCAGTTGTTTCTGAGTACCAAGTCAGTTAAGAACAAAGCTGGTTACCTTGTCTCAGTTCACAGGCTTATACTACGACTGGTTTCCGCTGTGTATATAGTATATAATAGAGTCTCCATGCTTGGGAATATGATGTTTGATAGCATTTTCCTGCATAGACCATTCCAATTTAATTATAGAACTCTTCTGGGTACTGCTTTCCCTTTAGAATGTTTCTTGAACATTTCCCAGGACAGTATATATATTTCAGGTTTGCAGGGTCAGTTAGTGTCTTATAGTAAACTGATTGTCCCTCAGATTGAAATTTTTGGATTCAGTCTGTGCTCCACACAGGACTGCTGTACAAAGAATTTTCCCAGCTTCTATTTCATACTACTTGAAATTAGCTTGGGTGGGCTCAGGCATTTTCACTGGTTTTCAGTTATCATGTCCTATAAACATTGCTTGATAGGAAGATTTATATGTATTCTGTTTTACAATACTTAGTATGGGAAACATTCCCCTGTCAGACATAATAAATAACTCCATAATGCATTCAGGTAAAGGAGACATACTACTGTATATAAAGTGTGTTCAGACATCGTGAAATAATCCAAACTTTTACTTTAATCCCATAAACTCTTGTGTTCTTATGTCTTTCCAATATAACTTTAGCTCCTGTTAGGACTTCACCAATAGATTTGTAAGTTCTGTCCATGGGTCTCCCATGGATACGTATCTACCCTTAACCATTTTATCCATTTAAAAGCATGTGACTCTGGGTCCTCAGATAGGGGCTGGCAAGGGATCCAGGCCTTCTCTTCAGGCCTTATTTTAATTACATTGCAGAAGCATTGGCTTAGGCACGCTGAAGTTAGAATTTTCTTAGTCATTTTTGCCTTTCAGTTTTTAAAGTTTCCTCAAACTATGGTGAATTGCCAGCATGGTGGCCTATGCCTGTAATCCCAGCACTTTGGGAGGCTGAGGCAGGTGGATCACCTGAGGTCAGGAGTTCAACAGCAGCCTGACCAACATGGAGAAACCCTGTCTCTACTAAAAATACAAAATCAGCTGGGAATGCTGGCACATGCCTCTAATCCCAGCTACATGGGAGGCTGAGGCAAGAAAATCGCTTGAACATGAGAGGGAGAGGTTGCGGTGAGCTGAGATCGTGCCACTGCACTCCAGCCTGGACAACAAGAACGAAACTCCATCTCAAAAAAAAAAAAAAAATAACAACACAAAAACCAGGGTGAATAAAACAGATTTGTTTAGGGCTCTTTAATGTAGGGAGACCGACATGGGCTCCCATTGGTTCACTCAGCCTCTGAGAGTACTGCAGTGTGACCTTGTTTTGACTTCAATATTTTATTCATCCCGTTTCTTAATAACTTTAAAGATTTACACCCACAAAAAACAAACAAAAGATTTACACTCAGCTGGGACTTGTCTCTTGTCTCTCCTCTTTTTTTCCACTGTCTTACAAATCTTTATTGTCTGTTTTTTTGGCAAGACTTTTACCTATGGCATTGGGTCTGTGACTACTGGCTATAATTGGATCTGGCCAAAAAGCAGGCTTGCCTAAGCATTAGGATTTGCATTTCTTTTCTTTTTTATTTTTTTTGAGATGGAATCTCGCTCTGTCGCCCAGGCTGGAGTGCAGTGGTGCGATCTGGGCTCATTGCAACCTCCACCTCCCAGGTTCAAGCGATTCCCTGCCTCAGCCTCCCAAGTAGCTGGAATTACAGGCGCCCGCCACCATGCCTGGCTAGTTTGTTGTATTTTTAGTAGAAACAGGTTTCACCATGCTGATCAGGCTGGTCTCAAACTCCTGACCTAAGGTGATCTGCCTGCTTCGGCCTCCCAAAGTTTTGGGATTACAGGCGTGAGCCATCGTGCCTGGCAGGATTTGCCTTTCTTTTTATTTTGCTGTTCCAGATAACAATAATCAAGAGATTGTATAGTAACCTTATTTATTGTTTATGTAACTTTTTTTATGTATCCAGTGAATCAAGTCTTTAGGAGTTGAATCCATCATTTCTAAGTTCCACTGGTAACTTTCATTTCTACTAATTGATTGTAATACAGCTGTAGTTGGATCTATTATTTGTAAATTCCATTGGTAATGTTTACCTCCAGTAACTGATTATAGCACAGCTTAATCAGTTTTATACCATGTGTGACCTTGTAGCCACCCAGGAATCAAAGATCTGTCATCCCTCGTTCTTTCTCTTCATTGAGTCAGCTTCAGCAAGTTAATGTCATTCTCATTCCCACTTCTGATACTATTGCAAGCTTGAGGGATTCCAAAAACCAACTTCTGATTTGATAATTCGCTAAAAGAACTCACAGAACTCATTAAAAATGTTATACTCATGGCTGTAGTTTGTTACATAGAAATGATATACATTAAAATCTACCAAGGGAAGAGAGACATAGGGTGCAGTATCCAGGAGAAGTCTAAATGTAGTTTCTGGTTGCCCTCTCTCTGTGGTATCATAGACAATATTAGCTCATTGTAATCACAGTACTCACAGAATATTGGCAAACAGGGAATCTCTGCAAAGCCTTTGGTGTTCATTGTTTGTATTGGCGCTTGAACACATACTGTCCACATGGCTGACCTTTAGTCTTTTGCTGCTTCCAGAGTGCCAAACTGTTAGTTACCTTTAGCTTTCCTTTCTCTGGAGGTCACAGCTATTACTCTGTGGCCTAGAACCATACTATGTGCTATTATGTAGTAGGGTCTATATGCTCATTTTAATGATACTTTTCTTTGGTAGCATTTTCATGCACAGACTATTCCTATTTCATTATGGAATTCTGGGTACTTTCCATTATAAACAATGTTGTTAGATAGTCTAATGGCCAAAGCCCCCAAACAAACAAAAACACTTGTATCAGGCAAGACATACCAGAGCCCTACTGATTGTTTCCCGGTGGCTGAGGGCAGAAGCCAGACTTCTTTCAATAAGGTTGATCTTTCACTATATTAACGCCGTATACAAAGCACTTTTATAAAAGCTTGTAGTTATGGTATTATTGTCATCATCCAGTTTAATGTCCTTTTTTTTCCAGTAAGAAAAGAAAGGCCTGAAATAATTATGTTAGTTGATTTGTTTACATTTATATTCATTTTAATTAGTAGCACAACTGAGAGTGGAAATGGAACCAAAATAGTCTATCTTTAGCATAAATACTTTTGCTTTTCTCCTCTAGTGGAGCTTATACCTGCCCTTACTGAGAATAATAATGGAAAAGCATTTATATTTTTTACTCAACCTAGTTTCAGGAAGTCTTAGAAAGGAAAACAACCTAATTTTTATTTTAGTTTATTCCTGATCAGACAATTTAAGATTTGGAGATACAAATGAAAATAAATTAAAATGTTTGTGTCCAGGAGGTATAGGGAGTAAGAAGAGAGAGAGATGCAAGAGTAGAAAATGAAACATTCAGTTATATAATAAAAGTTTATTAAAATGGGACAAATGAATTAGAAGTGTCTGGCTTGGCTAAGGAAAAGCTACACAGAGGAGGATGAGGCTTGCTATGGTTTTTCGATGCTGAATTAGCATTTTCTGATTAAATAAGTTTGGAAGACATTTTATGAGAAAACAGGTCCTGGCTGAGAAATCCCAAGGTCTTGTGCCAAGCTAGAACATAGGTAGCATAATTGTGATGGAGTGGCAAAAGATGGAGTAGAAAAGAGTAAGTAGGGGCTAGGCAAGGTGGCTTACGCCTGTAATCCCAGCACTTTGGGAGGCTGAGATGGGCAGATCACCTGTGTCTGGGAGTTGGAGACCAGCCTGACCAACATGGAGAAACCCCGTCTCTACTAAAAATAGAAAATTATCCAGGTGTGGTGGCACATGCCTGTAATTCCAGCTACTGGGGAGGCTGAGGCAGGAAAATCACTTGAACCAGGGAGGTGGAGATTGCCGTGAGCCAAGATTGTGCCATTGCACTCCAGCCTGGGCAACAAGAGCAAAACTCCATCTCAAAAAAAAAAAAAGTAAGCAGAGATGAAGTCACAAAGGGTCTTGTGTTACAATAACATTTTGGAAATTTCCTCCCTGTAGGGAATTGAAAGCCATTGAACAAAAATTATCTGGGTTAAATCATCAATTTTGTATTCTAAGGAGATTACTGAACAAAAATTATCTGGGTTAAATAATCAATTTTGTATTCGAAGTAGATTACTGTAGCTGCAGTATGGTGGGATTAAAGAGAAGCTAGTAGTAGTACATTATCTTGTAATTTATCCCTTTGTTTGATCTAGGTGAGACTTGAATAAATGTGTCTGGTGAAACATGTGCTTGGCTAGGTGTGTTTGCCCACACCTGTACTCCCAGCACTTTGGGAGGCTGAGGCAGGCAAATCACTTGAGTCCAAGAGTCCAAGACCAGGCTGAGCAACATGGTGAAACCCCATCTCCAGAAAATTGGCCAGATGTTTTGGTGCCTACCTGCAGTCCCAGCTACTGAGACTGAGGTGGGAGGATTTCTTGAGGCCCGGAGTTTGCGGCTGCAGTGAGGTGTGATCCAGCCTGGACAACAGAGTAAGAGCCTGTCTAAAAAAACAAACAGAAAACATATGCTTATCTCTGGTTCCTCCAAAATTGCACCAAGATAGAAACAAGAAGAAAAGGATGAACAGAGTAAGAGATAATGGTGAGAAGACAGTAATATATTTTTATAATGAAGGGCGTGGGTGAGAATTAGCGACTAGTTTAACAGAGAAAACTGGGATAGGCACTGTGGTTCACGCCTATAATCTTAGCACTTTGTTTTTGTTTTGTTTTGTTTTTACCCCTTGCCCACTCCAATCCCAGCACTTTGGGAAGCTAAGGTAGGAGAATCGCTTGAGCCCAGAAGTTGAAGACCAGGCAACATAGTAAGTCCTCGTCTCTATATAAAAGTTAAAAATTAATCAGGCACGCTAGGTGCAGTGGCTCAAATCTGTAATCCCAGCACTTTGAGAGGCCAAAGTGGGTGGATCACTTGAGGTCAGGAGTTCAGGACCAGACTGGCCAACATGGTGAAACTGTCTCTACTAAGAAAAAAAAAAAAAAAAAAAAAAAAAAAAGGAAAAACATCAGCCAAGCATGGTGGTGCATGGCTGTAACCCCAGCTACTTGGGAGGCTGAGGCAGGAGAATCATTTGAATTGGGAGGTGGAGGTTGCAATGAGCCACTGCACTCCAGTGTAGGTGACAGATTGAGACTCTGTCTCAAAAAAAAAAAAAAAAATTAGCCCGGCCCAGTGGTGTGTACCTGTAGTCCCAGCTACCTGGGAGGCTGGGACCAGAAAGGGAGGATCACTTGAGTCTGGGAGTAGAGATTATGGTCAGCCATGTTTGTGCCACTGCACTCCAGCCTGGGTGACAGAGTGAGATTCTGCTTCATAAAAGAAAAACCTGAAATCTAAATGTCATCAGAGGAGAATGCTAGCACATTTCAGAAAGCTTCAAAAATTGAAGCTCCAGATGCTTTGCATGGTAGAAGTGATGGTGGGAACTGATAATGCAGGAATTGAATGAAAAATTGTATGACGAGAAGTATACTCCATGTGTCTTCCTTACACTTCTCACAGTTAGCAAGCTAACCTCTCCACTAATTACAGTATATTTTCTCAAATATCTGAACAGTAGAGGTTCTGGCTTTAAGATTTGACACATCAGAATTTCTGGTGGGACAAGTGCATTAAATGAAAATCCTTTTTCTAAGTGGTTCTTTCAGCCCCGTTTATTTCATGTCAGCCAGGTACATACCCCCTGAAATGATTAGAGGATTGTTACCTCAGGGCAAGTGAAGGTCCCAGAGAAAAGAACAGTAATAAATACTGGTACCAAGTGCCCTACAGTAATACTCACCAAGCCACTGTCATTCACAAAGTTTTTCAATAGCTTTTTAATGCCTCATGCTTAATTGTGAATGCTTAGTCAGGAATCCTCATTCTTCTGAGCACTGATGATATTTTAGGAACTGTATATAAATACAATACACTAGGCCAGGCATGGTGGCTCATGCCTGTAGTCCCAGCACTTTGAGAGTCCAAGGCAGGCGGATTGCTTGATCCCAGGACCTTGAGACTAGCCTAAGCAATATGGTGAAACTACATCTCTACTAAAAAATACAAAAATTAGCCAGGTGTGGCAGTGACCACCTGTAGTCCCAGCTGCTTGGAAGGCTGAGGTGGGAGGATCTCTTCAGCTTTGGAGGCTGAGGCTGCAGTGAGATGTCATTGTGCCACTGCACTCCAGCAAAGTGAGATCCTGTCTAACACACACACACACACACAGACACGAAAAACTCTTTAAATTATGATTTCCAACTAACTTATTGCCTATATGATGGCAAGAATTATGCACTTAAATGTATTCAGTAGAGGCTGAATACCTGATACTGTTAGCTGTTGAATAGATAATGAATAAAAGATACTTTAATTATGAATTAAAAGGAATTTCTTGATTTTAGTGTTAAACCCCTTCTTTCAAACTAGTGATTTTTTTTTTTTTTGAGATGGAGCCTCGCTCTGTTGCCCAGGCTGGAGTGCAGTGGTACAATCTCAGCTCATTGCAACCTCTGCCTCCCAGGTTCAAGTGATCCTCCTGCCTCAGTCCCCCTAGTAGCTGGGATTACAGGCACACGCCTCCATGCCCAGCTAATTTTTGTATTTTTAGTAGAGATGAGGTTTCACTATGTTGGCCAGGCTGGTCTCCAACTCCTGACTTCAGGTCATCCACCCGCCTCGGCCTCCCAAAGTGCTGGGATTACAGGTGTGAGCCACCGTGCCCGGCCCAGGCTAGTGATTTCAATAAAGCCAGTGTTTCTAAAGTTGCATGAAAAAAGGAAGTGAACCATTGTATGAACTCTTAAATTGTTTCCCGGAATTAAGTACATTTAAAAAGTAGATTTAAATTTTTTCTGCTCTATTGTACTTTGCTTTCCATATTTCTTGAGTGAATCAAATTTTGAGGAGTTGGATATTCTTTTTTTTTTTTTTTTTTTTTTT
>PVKP010036209.1:0-22652 GCA_004027715.1 Plecturocebus donacophilus | reverse complement strand
TATACTATTGGTTTTCTAATTTTTCTTTTTCATTTTTATGTTTCCCCTTTGCTGCCTTCTTTTGGATTAGGTAAATGCTTTTCTTTTCTTTTTTTTTTCAGTATTCTATTACTTTATCATTGGATTTTTGAAGATATCATTTTGTATAGTATTTTTGGTAGTTTCCCTATAGGGATTATGGTGCATATACTTACTTTTTTAACATTCTATTTAGAGTCAATATTTTATCATTTTAAAGAGTTAGCAGAAAATCAGCAAAATATAGGTACATTTATTATTTTATGTTGTATATTTCATTATAAAATTTTTGTTTGCAATTATCATGCATGTTTTAGAGAACCGAAGGGAAGCAGACTAGTCTTTTATATTTTACCAGAGGCTTACCGTTTCTTTTACTCTTCCTTTATGCCTGATGTCACAAGTTTCTTAATGATGGCAAATGCTCTTAGTTTCATGGAGAATAACTTTATTTCATTTTCATTTCTCAAGAATATTTTTACTGGATAAAGATTTCTGAACATAGAATAATTTTTTTTCATCACTTAAAAAATGTTGGTCCACTTCCCCTTGACTACCATGGGTCCTGATATAAAATATACAGTATTCAAATCAGAGTTCTCCATTTGTCTTCAGTTTTTGGGTGCATTCAAAAATTTTTTCTTTGGTTTTTTTTTTTTTTTTTAATTTCAGAAATTTCATTATGGTATATCTGAGTGTAGATTTTTGTAGCTTATTCTCCTTGAGTTTCCTGAGCCTTCTGAAAGTTTTTATCTTTCACCAAATTAAAGAGGTTTCTGGGTATTTTTCTTCAGATTTTTTTCTCATATCATATGCTTTTCTTCTTCTTTCTGTGGTTCAGATAACACCATTCTTAGGCTCTTTGGCACTGTTTCACAGGACTCAGAGGCTCTGTTCATTTTTTAAAAAATCTCTTTTTACTGTTTTCTTTGAAATGGTTAATTTCTCATGATCTGTATTCCAGTTGTCTGTCCCTTTTCCTCTGTTATCTCCATTCTCCTATTTAGCCATCCAGTGAATTTTCTATTTTGACTTCATATTGTTCAATTCTAAAATTTTCATTTTTCATCTTTGTATATTCCCTTTACTGAGACTTGCTATTTTTCTATTCATTATGTAAATGTTTGCATTTGCTTATCTTTATCTAATGAATACAATTCTGTCATTTTCGTTTTGATATTTTTTATTGTCTTTTTCTTTAAGAATTAAGAGAAGACTGCATTGGTTTCTCATATGCCAAATAATTTTGAATTATATCCTGGGCATTTTGAGTATTATGTTATGACACTCTGACTCTGTCTTAGATCGTAAGAAAAGGGTTGATTTTCTTCTAATATTAGACAATCGACCTATTCAGGCTTATGAAACAAACTATGATCTGCTGTCTTTGAATTGTGACTCCAATGTCTGTATCATTTCTTTAAGTGTTTTCAGTGCTATTTGGATCATTATGTATGTGTATTTTCAGGTAGCAATTTTTGGTCTGGGTGATTGTCTTTATTATAGCTTAATTTCAAAGCCTTGTTATATTATCTGTACTCAAGACGTACATGCTCAGCTCAGAGTTTATTCCAGCAGTTCGTACACAACTTTGTGATATTTCTCTCTCTCTCTCTCTGTCTCCCCTACCACCCCCCCATCTCCTCTCCCTTTCCCTCTCCCTCTCCGTCTCCTCTCTCTCTCTCCTTTCCCTCTCCCTCTCCCTCTCTTCTCTTCCTCTCTCCTCTCCCCTCGTTCACTGTCACTCTTGCTCTCTCTTCAGCTCCATCATTTTTGCAATCTCCATAATACTTCTTAATTCTCTGGAACCTCTTTTCCACATCCTCTGGTCAAAAAGCCCGGGCTTTAATTTGCCTATTCTTCTATGTACTTCTCATAACTAAGTTTGTATTTGGAGCCAAATAGTGGGAGGACAGCAAGAAGCCGAAGAAGCAGGGATCTCCCCTGTGTTCTCAGGATCCTGATTCCTCTGTTAAAAAAAAAATTGTTAGACAAGATACTGTCAATACTGTCACATTGGAGATTAAGTTTAAACATGAATTTCAAAGAGAACAAACATTCAAACCATGGGATCACTTTATTTACATTTTTTCTTTAACCCCCATTTCAATCCCATGAAAGGTAAGCATCATTATTTCCAATAAGAACTAGGGAGATGGCTAGGCATAGAGGTGAGAGGATTACTTGAGCCAAGAATTTCAAGACCAGCCTGGGCAACAGAGTAAGACCTGGTCTCTATAAAACAAAAATTAGAAAATTAATTAAAGAAAAGAAAAATGAAAAAAAGGAAATGTTCCCTCTCCTGGTTTTAGGTGTCTGTTGAACCACCACCATTAATGCTTCAGCTATAGAATTATCTCAGGGCTAGAGTATAGGAGATAATGGAAAAAAGGAAGAAAAGTAGCCACCAAGACTTCTCCCACTCTCTCTTTGTTTGAGAAGTCCCCTTTCCTATTTCTTGAAGCTCCTGGAGCTCTTTCTGCCTTCATCCAGTATGCAGTTTTATGCTGCCTTTGTTTCTAGGCCAGGAAATACAAGAGAAGGAGAAAATGTCAATTTCATCACCAGTTTAGTGATACCTTGAATTATCATCGTTTCCCAATCTACCTACTACCATTTATTCTTTATAGTCCTCAGATATCTGTATTTAGTCTTGCATTCAGTGGGAGAGACCTCTGTTCAGGAACCTCCATATTATGGCCTGCTAAAACAAAAAAAACAGCAGAATTTTAAAAGGTGACGAAAGAAGAGTGAGTAATGGAAATTGAAGGAAGGGAGTACAGTTGGGGATTATAGACAGGAGCAAGATCATAAATAGAGGGTGTTTGCATTTCAGTCTAATAACAATAAGAAATTTCTAAAGAATTTTAATCAGGACACATACGATAGGTATATTACAAAAAAGATCACTTGTGCTGCTGTATGGAGAATGAATCATGGGAATTTAAGATGTGTGTTGGTGGTTTAAACATCAAATACCAGTTGCATAGAGAAAAACATTTTCAAGGTGGGGCACAATAATTTGTCAATGGATCACATATGGGGAAAGAGGAAAGCAAATCGATAAGGATGATGCTGACATTTTTACCTTCAACAACTGGACAGGCAACAGTGACATTTACTGAAATGAAAAAGATGGGGAAAAGGCAAGAGTTAGAGCTAAATATAGAAGGGTTTCTGATCCTTTGGATGTGCTACATTTGATACACCCATTATGCATCCAATTGGAGATGTCAAGCAGGCAGTTGGATTCATTCTATTCCATTATTACAGTAGCTACTGATGGTGAAGTTTCGTGGATATATTTGGCATAGGTAAAAAGAAAACCATCTAACAAAGCATGCATAAAACACTCAAATATATTTCTCTGTTTCTCACAAATACTCATGTTGGGCCTGTAGTGCTGTGTTACTATGGTCAGGAATCACCCTCTATTTTCCTTAAAGCTTAACTGACTCACATTTGATGATGATGGGTTGATTGGAGGTTATTTCAAAAGAAGCCTAAAGTACTTAAATTTTATTATATTATATTACTTAGAGTAGTAAACCAGTATTTGTTTTTTCGGTCTCTTTTATAATCAAAGTACAATATAATGCACATCTCAATGTCTGAGTTATTTCAAAGAGAAAAAGATGTTTCAGTATTTTAACAGTTCACATTGTTCTTTTTCAGACCATGTCACTTTGATGCCTCTCTGCCTGTGTGTGATTAATAGAAGATTCTCTATCCCTCATTTGGTCTTCTGGTCTCTAATGAGTCACTATTATTCAGAACGCCCGCTTAATGAAAAAACACTGCTTTCTGGATCTATTTTTATCATATAAGGTTTAGACCTTAAAGACCACCTGGATTTCTCCTTGCTAACAAATCATGACAATCTTTCAACTCTTCATTACATCTGAATTATTAGCCTAAATCACAAACTGTGCATACACACATGCACACACATACACATATACTGTACACATATATGTGCCTACACACACATTAACTCTGATGAGCAATATAGGATGGCCCTATACTTTTGACATTCTGTCTGTATCTCTCAGGATGAGGGATGTAACAGGAGCCATGTTCTTCCAGAAATAAGAAAGTGAAACAGAATGGCATCTAATTAAAATGTTTACAACATTTCCCATGAGATATAAGCCACTGACATTTTCCAGACTGCAAGCCAAGAAATGCTTAGGATTATACAGATGTACTTTGCAATCTACAATTGCCATGCAATGAAAACATAGCTTAGACACAGTTCAGGAAATATAGATTGGTTAACCTTTCTTTAGAGCTCAGAAATTAAAAGTTAGGTCCGATGAGAATTTATGGTAAGTTGAGCAGCTCATCTCTTCTCAAAGTAAATCAAGAATCCATTTTCTCTTTTTCATAAGTCATCTTTCTCTAGAGTAGTTTCTCTCATCTGTATCTGAGGCTGCCAAAACCACAGCTGCTTCATTATATCTCCTCCTCCCAACTGCTCTACTCTTCCCCCTAATTGTCACAGTTTGGCAGTCCTGCACTACCTTATTTCCAAGATGTGAGCAATGATGCTGACCTCAGCTCTCTTAACCTCAGCTCTCTGTCCATTCCTCAGTTTCTCGTAATTTCAGTCATTCATGCCTTCTAATGATAAACGTTTATTGAGCAATTAACTACCCTGTTCCAGGCACCCTTAGAATGATGGAAATGTGTCAATAATCAAAGTAGACATAGCTTCTATTCTCATGAACTTTGCATTCTGGTAGGGAGAGGGAACAAATAATGAACAAGAAATAAGCAAAGAACATTATTTTCTGTGGTGAGGAATACCATGAAGAAAAATAAAACAAGCTAGGGGAAAAGATAGTGCTAATGAGAAGAGGAATTTGGTCCTTTTCCTTCAATCCTTCAGCATGCAGATCTTCACCTCTTTCCTTCAAGGATTGATATTGCCCTAGAATTGGTTCTTTTACTCACAGGAGCATTCATGAAGACCCCAAATGCTCAACTTATTTTTCATAGTTAATTCTTATTAGTCTAAAATAGCTATTTTAGCCTTACAAAGGAGAGTGCACTGTCACACCAAGCTTTGTTTTCTATCAGCAATGGATATAAGTCTTTGCATTATTATGCAAAGCTTCATCAGTTCTTGCTTTTTTACTCCCTGAGACCTGAAGATTTTTCAATACATTGTCTAATAGAGACATCTATCTGTTGCTTCTACTTATTTTTCCAAAAATGCTGCAGAATCTTTGTGAGGAAACTAAGTATTCCTGTACATTGAGCTAGAGTTGATTCTTAAGCAAGATTCTTTCTTGTGCTAATCACTGTAAGTGGAAAGGTGGCAATATACAAGTATTCTCCCCTTGTGCAGAGAAATGGATTGCAGTGTGATGAAAGAGAAGAGATATTTTACTATTTCAGTAAAATCAGTTAAGATAGAATATGCTTTGTAACTAAAAAAGCATTCCATATTAACATTTCTATTAAACTGAGTTTTACCTAGAAAACTTGCAGACATGTTCAGAAGCTAAGCATGAATTTTGCTAAAGCATAAATATAAGAAAGCAGTCTTAACTATTAACAAACTTCTATATGCTAAAGATAAGCTTCATGTGGTTGTTACTTTAATCAGGAGTATTTTCCAAAACTGCTTATATTTATTTATACCTTCTCTCCAAAAGGACCCATAGAGAACAGCCTCTGGGTTTTTTTTTTTTTTTTTTTTTTTTTAAATCTTGTGTTAATCACCACTCAGCTAATGTGCAATAGGCATTCTAGTGGCCTTTCCAAATGTCCATTGAATAGTAATATATATGCATAAAAGCAGAATATAATTGGGATCACCTTGGCCTGCACACTTTCACAATAGACCTAAGCAGAAAGCTGTATAAAACGTATTGCTTCTTAGCTATCAGTAGCAGGATAAGCACATTGAGCTGCTTTTTGGGTAGGGGGTGGGGGTGATGATAGATGATAGATCTTTATTTTATGTGCAATGGAATATGTTAGCCATATGGCACAAAGGGTTACTTATCCAGTCTAGATTCAAGGATACCAAAGGGCTATATGAGGTTTGAAAATAATTTCAGAACAATGGAATTCCATTTGTTGAATAATATTTTTTATTTGAAAATCCAGGCATATTCATTGACCTAAAGTAAAAATTCTAGATAGCAATTTTAAAAAGACTTAGCATTGTTAAAACCTTAGGACATTTTTCATATGCCTCTTTTTTATAGAATTTATGACTTTTGTATTAATCTGGTAGTCTGATCACTTTCTTTATACCTGGCACTGTGCAAGATTCAATGGTGAGCAATGATGATTAAGTTTCTGCTCTCAGATTCTATAATATGATGTAAGTATCTTTCCATGTTGATACATATTCATTATCACATAAATGTCTAAATCTATACTTTACATATTATTTAACCTTGTCCCATGCAGACATTTCATTTTTCTCTATCCTTCTATATTATTCACAATAATTCTCCTTTGGAAATCCTGGAAGAAAATGTCTCTTTCCTCCCAACCAGTTCAATTTGACCTCATACCTTCTCCTCTAATTAGAACCAGGTGTTGATCTGATTGTATCATTTGCACTACTGTAGAAATGTGCACTATTGTAAGAAGTGCTTTGTATGCAAACCAAAAGAATAGTTGAATTCAAAGTGTATAGTGGTTTTTGATGCCATCATATTAGCCAGCAATTCTTTAAAAGCCAATTCAAGTGGCACATGGTGGTTCATGCCTATAATCCCATCACTTTGGGCGGCTGAGGCAGGCAGATCACTTGAGGCCAGGAGTTCGAGACCAGCTTGGCCAACATGGTGAAACCTCATCTGTGATAAAAATAGGAAAATTAACCATGCCTGGTGGTCCAAGCCTATAATCCCAGCTACTCAGGAGGCTGAGGCATGAGACTCACTTGAACCCAGGAGGTGGAGTTCGCAGTGAGCCGAGATCGTGCCACTGTACTCTAGCCTGGGCAAAAATACAAGACTCCATCTGAAAATAAATGAATAAATAGCCAGCCAGCCAATTCAGGAAAAATCAACTTGCTGGATATTTCTGGAATGACTTAGACACCTAGCACTTCTTATTTCTGAACATTTCATGCAAATGGATGAGCTTTTTCTTAAACATAGATTATTTTTCTTTAGACTGAAAACATACTTTCTGAGAATTGGTCATTTGACAGACTGACTTCAGACATATTGTTTATCTTCCCCTACTCAATGAAACATTGCTGAAAAAATGGTTTTCACTTGGAGGAGTGCAGGTAGTAATACTTATCCAAGGTCAAACTACCATCCCTTTATCTAGCCTCACAAGGATTTATGTATATGAATCAGCAATAAGCTCACAGAGCTCACCTTCCTTTCTCACGGTATCAAGGTTTATCCTGATAGGTGGAAGAACGAAATTATAAATATAGCAATGTCTAATCTCATGTCCATGAATAAAAAGGGCTTCCTAAGTTTGATTTATAAATGATCATTAGACCTGGCACTTACAGCCTACAGGATTTTTCACAGAGATCAGTTTTGCCTGCAGAGCGTGAATGTAATAAGCTGAGTCATCATCTCTGATATTTCATAGCATTGCTGAATTCAAGGATAGGTACTAGAAATGGACTTCAGAAAGTTGTCTCTCATTCTAAAACACTTGGATCTGCAGTCACAGCTGGACTTCATATGGTTTCAAAGCCCCACAGCTGCTTAAGAAACCCCATGACTCTGCCTTGATAAATAGCGGTTCCTTGAAAGTGTGAAAAGCCAGAAATGAAATCCTAATTTCATATAATAGAAATAGAAATTAGAATCTCTTCTGTGCATTGCATTTGCATGGAATTGATGGTAAATTTTGTTCTTTCTCCATCATTTTATCCTTTTTTCTATTCATTGTTGAGCACATGGAAGCTACAGGCAGCTTGAGTGCAACTATTTACTAGGCTTGAGAGTAAGAGGAACAAAACACAATCTAAGGAAGTGAATACATTGCACTATATAAAATTTAAAGTAAACATTACATAAAGAGGACATAATTCATCGTTTGTTTTCCTACTAGATAAGAAAAATCATATAGCAAAGCGTAATGTAAGATGCAGTAGTTACCATACATTTAGTATAATGGCTTAAACACATTTTCTCTGTAGGAAGTATTCCTATGATAATAGGGCAATATGAAAAATTGCCTGTGATAAAAATAAAATATGAATGCAAAAGATAACTCAGTATCTATGACACTCCAAATACAATATTACATTATGCAAATATACATTTATTCATAATATATACACACTGTGAAATCATATTAAGTAAATATCAATATGTAATTCCATAGAGTTTCCTATGATTATTTTCTAAAATATTAAACTTAACATTTAATAAGTTCAAAGTCTTTTGCCCTATTCTAGTGCCTTAGGTTTTGGATTTAAAAGCTCCTACATTTTATAATGCCAACATGCAAATAAACACTAGTCTAACCATTAAAAAGCATTAATCAAGTGCTATTTATACTGTCTGAACTTGTCTAGGATGTACAGACAATGTTAACTCTTTTATGAATGTATGTAAGATTGCAGCAGAGGAAGTTTATGTTAACCAAAATGCTCAGATAATAAACGATTCCACCACCTTTATTAACATATGCTGTGTAGCAGATTCCACTGTTTGACCACTCAGGATCTATTTGCTCTTTCTGCCTTACTTAGAGTACCCTGCTTTGGTTTATGGAAGATGATGGGTAATGATTCATGTAACCCAACATGAGAATTCTGTTTCTTGCTTTGACATTCTCCTTTGCACCTAGTGGTGATCTTGGGATGCAGTTGAGGTTAGTGAGGCTCAGAAGAAAGTCTTTTGGAGGCAGTGGGTGACTTTCCTGGTAAATCAATACAGACATAGCTACCCCTCTTTTCCTCGTTCCTGCTGTGAGCATGGCCATGCTATCTGGATTTGTAGCAACATCTTGGAACCAGGAAACAAATATGAGAAACAATACATGCATCCTCACTATAGTAGAGTGGAAAGATAGAAAAATCCATTTCTAACCCACACTTCATTTACTTAAAAAATAAAAACTCTAACTCATAAGGATTTCTCTAATACTTATTTTCCAAACTAAATTTTATGTCTTTAAATCTGTACAAAAGATTTCCTTACTATAGCAGGAGTTTAAGTGGACAACTCTACCATGATTCAGGCCCTCAGAACCAGATTTTATGTATAAAAATGTATAGCTCTCTTAATACATGTCAAGTCTGTGTTTTACGAGGGCTGTTCATTTAGCTTTGTCACTTTTTCTAGTTCCTTGGCCCAGTTTTTTTTCTCTAGTATTCTCCCCCAAATAGAAGCTAAAAATATCTGAAATCTATGACCAACAAACCTCAAAAATAGTAGAAAAGGACTAAAGAAATCTAATTTTCCAGGTGTTTTAGGGAGTCCATCACGCTCAATTTTTCACTGCCACACTGCAGTGGGAGTTAAGGATGATCTTGTCTTCCCTTGGGCCTCCTGCTCAGGACACTTTGTGTAAGGCATGGAGGTTCTGCTGCAAGTGGTATAGAACATGCAGTAGACCATTAGAATTGATGGCAAAGATAAATAAATCATCTCTTCATATCAGGCATGCACCAGGTGAATATCAACTCTGAATATAGACACAAATAAAATGTAATATTGACTTCTATGGTTATAAATGTTTTATAAACAGATTATGTGTCTTTCTTAGCATTGAAAAGAGACTAGAGAGAAAAGAATTTGAAGTAGAAGCAAAGGAGAAATAAAAAAATATGTAAATACAGGTTTCAGTTGCCAACTTACAAAATACAACTAACTAATTTGACCCAATGTAGAGTTTAACATCCTGAAATCAGCTTAAGGTTAGGAAAGACAAAGAAAAAGGTTAAAGGTAGAGAAAGTGATGAAGTCAAATGCTGCTAATATGAAGTAATATGAGGGCCAAAAATCAATCATTATATTTAATGACATGGAAGCATTGGTAATGCTCAGAAAAGCAATTTCTATGGAATGTTTGGGTGTGCAAGTCTGATCGGAGAGAGTACAAAAGTAAATAAGTGGAGGAACAAGTTTAGCCACATCACGAGCAAGCAATGAGCCAAATCTGGAATATGGGACATTCTACAGGACAACTGGCCTGGCTCTTCAAACAAGTGAATGACATGGGAAAAAAGGGGGTAGGGAGAAAGGTTGTTTTGGATTAAAGGATATCTAAGAGCCACAGCAATCAAATAAAAACTATACTACTTCTTTGTATCCTGATTAAAACCAACTAGAAAATTGGAGAAAGTTAAATATGGACTGTTTATTAAATGGTATTAAATAATTACTGCAAATTGTGTTCAGTGTACTAATATATTTGTGGCATGTAAAGAAATGTCCTTTATGTTATTTTTGATGCATTCTGAAGAATTTGGGGGATGAAATTATATGCTCTGTGGTGTTAGCTTTGGAATTCAGGAATAAGATGGAGGGCATGGGGAATAAAAAGGATAAAATATAAAGAGGCTTCAGACAGATCTGTATTGAAATTTGGTGTCTGCCCATTGTTGCCTTTATAAGGCATGGTACAGTAAGGCGTATAGTGCTTGGAATATAAATAAGTGCATAGCAGTAGGTATTTATTAAATGAATGAATAAATGAACAGTGAATTAGTAGACTTGATAGTAGATTATGATGAATTCCAATATTTTGTAAACAAAAAAGCTAGGAGGGATATACACATACACAACTAAAACTATTCTTCCATCATAATGTGAATTACACTCTACATAAAATAGAAAACAAGAATGAGACTTGACTAACAATCATCTGTATACTAATCTCATCTATATCTTAATGAATGCTTAATCTTATACATTCGTTGAACACCTGTTCTGGATAAGGCGCTGGGCTTGGCATTTGGAAAATATAGCGAAGGCATAGTCAAAGTCTCTGCCATTTAAAAATATGTAAACTATCTGGAATTGGGAAAGGAGGCATATGCTTCAAACCAAGGCAGATAGAAATTAGTCAATAGATGTTTGAGTAACACAGTGAGAGGAAACAGAGAAAGGATTGATTTTTCTGGATGGGTAAAGCAGGAAAGTCTTCATCATTTAAATAAAATTTGAAATTGAAGGCTAAATGTCTTAGCAAGATCTGGTTGCGGTGTTTTGTTTTCTCCTGGCAACGAGAGAGAGATTACACGAATCAAGAGTTTATTTTTTACTAGTCAGTAGGCATTAAAGCAGCCTTTGGTCCTTACACTTTGATCCTAAGTGATTTTTTTTTCTCATGAAACAGCATTTATTTGACCATTGACTCACACACTCCCCACAGCTGACTGTAAGACTCACTTCCCTTTTTAAAGAGCTGCCACTTCACTCTCCAAAAATATATTCATATGAATAAAGAATTTAAAGACCAAAGATGTTATAAATCATCATGCAAATAAACAGCTCCCACTCAAATGTTGGAAAGGGCAATGTGAATGCTGGTGATGGTAGCTCCAGAGATACCTGAGCTTTGCAAGGATAAGAAGGGACAGTGCTACTGCTGCTATGGTTGGTATTGGATTCACTTTTACCTGTGCATCACGTGCCCTACTGAGCTGTTTCTCACTCTTTTTATTTAGATATGGATGAACAATCTGTGGTGAGGGGAGGGGCGGGGAATTTACTCTAGCTTGCTTATTTGTTAGTTTCTATTCCAGCAAAATGGTAGAGTAAAAATGGAAGGACAAGGAGAAAATAACACTTCCAAGGAGCATAACTGAGTTTGTGTTGAAGGGTACTTAGGCTGATATATGGCAGAGTTCTGAAAAATGAATAGATATGTCACTTCAGTACAAAAGCCTAACCCTTTTATTTACCAATTCCCTTGTGTTTAGTTAGGAGTTCAGATAGTTTTGAAAGCACTCCTCTGTAAATTAAAATACTCTCCAGATGTTTTGGCACTGTAAATGGCCAGGCTAAAACTCACTTTTAATGAACTGTATTTTAATGTCAGTCTTTCTCCTGTCTTCTTAAATGACAAAGAGCTCATCTGACTTTGTAATGAATGCTCAACTGTTCTATTACCAATTCTGCCATTTATTGTGCCTCTGTATTTTCCTGCAAATTCATGGTGATTTTCGATGTGCTGAGGAGGAGAAAGGTTAGGAGATTCAGAAAGAAAATAAACCTAGAATCAGTGGGACATGAACTCTCTGCGTAGAATACAAAAATCTAGTTGTGACAATTTCCTTACAGAAAACTGAAGGTTTGAAGGCCAGAGAAAACATAAATAAATACAGAGGATATTGAACAGAATAAATAACCTGAGACTACAAGCTCAGAATCCATGACTTTGAGTCAGCTGTAATTCCTGTGTCACATTCTTGATATTTAGAATCAAAGGTTTAAAGAAAATTGTGTCCAAAGGTTTCAAAGAACTCAGCTTCAGGATTATTTGGATCAATGTATTTGGAATTGCTTTTGTTTTGTAAACTTACATATATATGATTTTTTTCTACTTTTCTGCCCACTGAATTATAAAACCACTGACATCATCACTAGATGAAGAGAAATGTTTAACAATTTTCTTTATAAGTTTCTCCTTTTAGAAGCTCTGATGTATTCAATATTTGTATCATTTTGCCACATCAAATCTTTGAAGGACTTTATGCTGTTTTGATATTTTGAGTTTTGATAGCAATACTTTTATATGTTGAGTAACATATATGTTCAAAACTAGCTTTTTACTTATATATGTAGCATCCTTTTAACAACCCTGAAAGATGAGCTTGATTATCTCATTGGACATATAAAAAAATGGCTGAGAGATTTAATTGTCTAAGGTCACAGAGCTAAGAAATGGAAGAGCTCAGAGATTTGAACCCTATATTAGTCCATTTTCATGCTGCTGTTAAAGATAAACCCAAGACTCGGAAATTTACAAAAGAAAGAATTTTAATGACTTACAGTTCCACATGGCTGGAGAAGCCTCATAATCATAGCAGAAGGCAAGGAGGAGCAAATCACATCTTATGTGGGTGGCAGCAGGCAAAGAGAGAGAGATTGGGCAGGGAAACTCCCCCTTATAATACCTTCAGATATTGTGAGACTTATTTGATATAACAAGAACAGCACAGGAAAGACCTGCCCCCATAATTCACATACCTCCCACGGGGTTCCTCCCATGACACATGGGAATTGTGGGAGTTACACTTCATGATGAAATTTGAGTAGGGACACAACCAAACCCTATCAAACACTGTTGAGCCTTACTCCAAAATCTATGTACTTTTCTGTCTGGAAACCTCATTTTGCTATGTGGAAGTGAAACTCACTAACAACCTTATAAAGCAAGAATCAAGTGTCTCTTAATCAACACCTTGATTTGCCCAGGATTGAGAGGTTCCTTGAAACAGGGAACTTTCAGTGCTAAAACTAGAAGAGTCATGGACAAACCATGAAGTTGATAACTGATAATGGTTTGGCTGTGTCCCCACCCAAATCTCATCTTGAATTCCCATGTCTTGTGGGAGGGACCCAGTGAGAGGCAATTGAGTCATGGGGGCAAGTCTTTCCTCTGCTGTTCTCATGATAGTAAGTCTTATTGTAACCAAGTCACAGGACAGGATGGGGCTTAGCTCCCTCTCCAATTTAATGTGCCTGAGGTTCTTGGCCTCTGTTTGCCAGTAGAATGGGGAAGGGGTCCTGGTGGCATGGTGAGCTTACAGTTTAAGTAAATATCGGACCCAAAGAGTTTAGCAGAAAGCAATTTATTAGTCAGAGAGAGAGAGAGAGAGAGCTCCCATGCTGCCATGGGAGGGGAATCCAAAGGGGATATCCATACAGGTAGAAAGGGAAAGACCGTTCCCACGTTGTTGTGAGAGGGGATCCCAGAGAGTGAAATCGCACAGGTAAGGGGCAGTGGGGTTTTAACTTTGAAGTTATTGCTGCTCCATTCATGTTCTTGTCCAATGAGAGGAGTTTTTTTAAACTTCCTCTGGAATGATTGATCTTTGACTCTGATCCCAGATTGATTGCTTGAGCCCACAACAGAGCCCCTCCTTACAGGGCTTTTGGCAGGCTTTTTGAACAAAGGAAGCTCACTTGGAATTTCTCCCTATGGATGGGCGGTGGGGTGCGGGGAGTTAGACAAAGAACTCTAGGTTCTCATGGGGAGGTGGATGGAGGCATGGGCTGAGCAGTTCTTGTGTTTGAAACCACGCCCATTGTGGACCCAGGAAGGCAGGGTTTTTTCTTAACACATTCCCTCATCATGAGATCTGCTAGTTTTAAAAAGAGGAGCTTTCATGCACAAGCTCTCTCTTTGTCTGTTGTCATCCATATAAAACGTGACTTGCTCCTCCTTGCCTTCTGCCACGATTGTGAGGTCCCCTTCAGCTACGTGGAGCTGTAAGTTCAATTAAACCTCTTTCTTTTGTAAATGGCCTAGTCTCAGGTATATCTTTTTCAGCAGCATGAAAACAAACTAACACGGTAACTTACATGCCAGGAAGAGCCCCTATCACATACTAAAACAAAACATTGAAAAAAATTTATTGGTAGAAGGGCTACATAAATAAAGTATAGTTTATCATAAGTTTTCTTCTAGACAGTAAAAAGTGACTTGAAATCTTAGAAGCATCGATGTGTAAACTAAATACAGATTTACAAATATAGAAATATACAAATTTATAAGTAAGTGAAATTATATAGAGGGTAGTATGACTCAGCAGAGTTTATTTGTTACTTATGGATTCTAAGTCCTGTGATAAACATTATAGAAGTAATGCATCATATTAATTTGACTATTATAATCACCAAGTAAATAAATTCAAATAAAAATGTCTTTATTGAATCATATTCTTTTTGCAGTTCCACCATACAGGAGGTATTTAGTTTACTAAATGTATATTAAAATTTGAAGCAAGGGAGAAATACGTATGCTTGTATATTTAAAAAACTATGATAAGTATTTAATGAACTTGACATATTTCCTCATGAACATGCTTTTCAATCTTGTTCCTTGAAACTCACTGTTAATGTAGATAAAGCTGCCACTCTGTTTATAGTCATAAACTACTCAAGAATATTATGTTGAAAGATCCTATCTTTAAGACTTTTTTATTTCTTTCATTAATTCTATTATTTAATTTGAATTTATGAATATCAAAAGAAGGTTTTGAAAACGGATTGTGGAAAAGCTTCAAATCAATGAGCTCTTTGAAATGCACTTGGTTTTACTGTATTGCTACTTCATTTGCTTCCTGCATTATACCACTATTTTGTTAAATTTTGCATTTGAAATGTAATTGCCTATTCAGTAATTCCTAGCATTAGTCAGATTTCTTGGATGACATAAATATTGATTTACTTTTACTTTGACTGATAAAAAGAATCACTATCACTGAAGCATGCAGGGGAAAAAAACCCTCTGTTGAGAAGTCTATTCAAAATCCTTTCATTTGAGCAATTTGTGTTTATAATTTTTTAATATGCCAACTTTATGACAAAAGACAAGTAAACTTGAATAGCTTGAGTAAAATTGGAAAGGTTGCTTTTGTGGATTTTTGACTGTCACTAGTAGTGGCACCATCAGTAGGACAGCCATCAGTACCACCACTAATGGAATATAAAAAAGCCATTTGGAGCCTTTTGTGTTTGATAACAATACCTATGAAAAAGAATAAAACAAAAGAAATAGGTAAAATATACTCTGTTGTAAATGGGAATTTAATTTAATATTCTAGTATTTTCATTTCCTGAGTAAGGCTGCAGGATGCCTGGTCAATAAGCACGAGGTTGGAACAGCATGAAAACACATTTCCGGAGGGATTTGATCCTATGCTATAGTCTAATAACATTTCTTTCACATTGGAGACAACACAGAAAGAAAGGTGTGAAGAGACGATTTTCTTCAGTCCATTTATTTCCTGAGTGTAAACCAGGGTTTCTCAATTTTGGCACTATTGGCATTTTGAGCTGGATAAATCTTTGTTGTAGGTCTGTCCTGCACACTATAGGATGCTAAGCAGCATGCCTGGCCTCTACTCACTAAATGACAGTAGCATCTCCCCAGCTGTAATGATCAAAAATGTCATCGGATATTGCCAGATGTCCCAGGGGAGGGGGCGGGGGGCAAAAATTTCCCAGTTGAGAGCAATTGGTATAAACTACAGTATCTTCTTCTTCAAGTATATCACATTTTAAAATCAGGTTAATTATCCAGGTAACTTGTAGCTTTAGAAGAGCAGGATTAGCTGCTCCAAGTGGGAAAGGGGATATGCAGGAAAGAACTAATAAGAAACTTGTGGAAAGGTTAGAGCAAAAACTTTGTCCTTTAACTCTGAGAATGGTAGAAGGTGTGTCACCATTTCACATGACCTCTGCCTCTATTGCCATCTACTGTACATTATTTGCACGTATTCAGCCAACAGCTAAGGACTTCATGAACTTGACTCACTGAAGGGGTCAGACTGCCATGTTCCTGAATTGTTCCTAAATAAATTCTCCATTGCATTAGGCACGAATAAGCTTTTCTTTAATGTCAGGCATGCTTATCATCTTATTCCTCCTCATTTTCTTCTAGAATATGTCTGGGCACTGAAAAGGCAGTTCTGCCCTATGGATTCAGTTCCTGGTTCCTGTAATACACTTTCCATTTACTGGATACAACACATTTTTAGATAGTTTTTGGATCCTTGCTTTCTTATAAAGGTTAAAGTACATTTGCAGTGTTTATATCAACTGATGTACAAAATAGTTTTAAAAATTAACCTCACAGTAATGTTTATGAGAATGGTTCCCAAATTTGTGGTCTCCTGACCAGTGACAATCAGCCTCACCTGGGAGCTTGTTTGAAATGCAAATTGTCACACCCTATACCAGGACTACTGAGTTAGAAACTCTGGGGTGGGTCAAGCAATCATCTGTGCTTTAGCAAGCCCTCCAGACGATTCTAACAGACACTAAAGTTTGAGACTTGTTTGTGTGCAGCTTTCATTTTGAGGGATGTTGCAGTTTACCTGCAAACTAGGATGTGAGCACGAAACGCCCTCGAATATTTTTCCTTTACCTATTTGTGGGATAGCAGATTTCTACAAGTCAGAGAGCTTTAGAATATTCACTAAATGCAAAGCAAAACATGTATATTAATAGCATTTCCCAAGCTCATATTCACTTCATTTTTTCTCTTTTTCTTCTTCCTCTGCTTTTAAGAGGCCATAAAACATTTTTCTCTTAGCCCTGTAAATTGGCAGTAATTGACAGCCGGCCTGGGAGTTGGGCTATAATTCCAACTTTGAAGGAGCCAGGGGCATGAACCCCTGCTTCACCTCCTAAGATGGATATCAGGTCAGGAGCAAGGAGCAGTGGGGTAAAGGTTTCCGTGGAAGCTTGGAGTCAAGGCTATTGCCTGCAGCCTTTCCTTTCAGTACATTGAGTTCAATATGAGGGCTGCCAAATGAATATACCTCTCACCAGCATTATGGTCATTTTTCTTTTTAACCTACACCTGAATGACCCAGGAAAGGTTATATCCAGTAACAAATTTATCCATGCTAGCTGACAAACTCCACATGTTCCCATCACCCTACAGAAAACAGTGCAAGAGATTTTAAGCCAAGCTAGTGCTCCATTTAGCAAATGGCAAATAATAACATCATCTGGGCAATTACAAGCTGTTTCATGCTACTGACATGTCAGCAGTAGTAACTGAATATATAAAACTTCTAATGCTATCAGGTGTCAATCTGTGCCTCATCCTGTCAACAAATCCTTCATGAGCATCTATTATATCCAAAAATAGTGTACATAAAATTAAATATCATAGTCCTTGGCATCAAAATGCTCACAATCCCATCAAGGAAATGATAAACCAATAGTTATTTAAAAGCTAAATGCCATGATCAAACACATGCTAAGAACTAAAGTAAACTTACATCTGGATTTTTTAAGATACTATGATATTTCACATTTTATCCCTATGACCTCTTTCTTAATGTTATATTTCTCAAGTCATGTATATTTTCTGATTTTTGGCTCAGAGATATGCAAAAAAAGGTCTATGGACTTTATTTTCAGTCTAATTTTTCTGCTGATTTCTATATATTGTTTTCATACTAAACTGCTTCCTGTTTCTGAAATATATGAAGGAATGTAGACATCTTTCTGGAGGCAACAGAGTCATTGTATTTACAAATATAGGAGTAACACAAGCATTGGCATGTTTTAGGGGATCTGGCAGGTTTTGCAGAAGTGGTTGGTGGTGAGAACATTCCTAGGAGAGAGTAATAGATACCACAGCCTAGAATTTGGGCAGCAACTCAAATGAAGACCGAAGAAAAGTAAAAACAGAGTGTGAATCATGTCTTCACATAGAAAAGTGTCAAAGCTCTCTTTAATAAGGGTGATATTTAAAACAATAGAACTGGTTCGCTGCAGAAATATTTCCATTTAGATCCTGAAAGAAGTTAATAATAAATTAGAGAGCAATATCAGTAAGGTGTTTTAAAAGATAGATAACTAATAAAAAAGGAATCTTTCTGTAAATATATGAGCATCTATTAAAATGGTCCTCCCATAATATTTTATTTACCAACCTATTTTGCTAGACTCCCAACTTGAAAAATATAGATGCTCATAAAAAATAAAGCACAGAGATGAAATTCCTACCCTAGGGAGTGAGAGCCGATAAGTGAGAAAGTTTATTTTTGTATACCACTCTCACCATCATCACCACCACTGCCAAAAGGTTCACCTTTTCTAGTCTTTACCATTTCAGTTTATAGCAGCTTCATTGACCTCACTGCTCAATTCAGAATCCTGGAGATGTGTCTTCATTTATCTCTCTTATTCTTCATTTAAGATTAAGTCCTGTGTGCTCTATCACTAAACCGGCACTCTAGTGACATCATCCGAGTTGAGAATAAGACCACTTCTCCCTTGAATATGTTGTATCCTGCTAATTACTTTTCTCATCTTCACTTTTGCCTCTATCATCCATTCTTTACATAAAAGATAGAGCAATCTTTTAAAAGAGTAAACAGGAATTCTCCTTTTTAAAACACTTTAGTGGCTTACCATTGCTCTTAGAATGAAACTTAAACAATAGCATATAAGGTAACCATTACTAATACACTCAGATTACAGGTGAGGGAACCAAAGCTTTTAACACTTAATTTTATCAACAGCATATGATTGGCCAATGGCTGAGCCCAGCCAATCTAAATCTAAATAAGTAATCTGCTACACACTTGCTGCCCCCTGGAGTGCTGTGTTTACGGTACTATTGGATAGCCATGACAAGACACATAAAGTTAATTATAGGACAGTCATGCCAAGAGCTGTCAGATAAAAACATTAATAATGATAATCATAATATCAACAACTAAAATTTTCCAAGTATACATATTGAAGACCTATAAACTCAAGGCTCTGTGCAATGTATTTAATTCTCACAGCAAAACTAATTTACTCTGAATACCAATGTAGGATTTTGAACACAAACAGGTAGCATATGGAATTAAATATTCGGTATCAATGTATCCTATCGCTTACTTGCTATGTCATTTGGAGAGATAATTAATTCTAAGCCTCAGTTTCCTGTCTCTGAAATGGGCTTAATAATAATGTTTATTTTATATAATTGCCTTGAACACAGAAAAGGAGATTTTATTATGAAACATCTGCAGCTAAAATAGTGACAGTATCATTAGAGGTACGTTTACATATGAGTATGTGTTTAGATGTATTTACTAAAGTGGTTTAAGAAAATTTAAGTAATTGGTAATTTTAACAATGCTTTTCCTTTTTAAAATTTATTTTATTTTTATTTATTTATTTTTGAGACAGAGTCTTGCTCTACAGTGTAGTGGTGTGATCTTGGCTCACTGCAACCTGCACCTCCCAGGTTCAAGCAATTCTCCTGTCTCAGCCTCCCAAGTAGCTGGAATGACAGGCATGCACCACCATGCCCGGCTAATATTTTGTGTTTTTAGTAGAGACAGGGTTTCGCCAGTTGGCCGAGTTGGTCTCAAACTTGTGACCTCATGATCTGCCCACCTCAGCCTCCCAAAGTGCTGGGATTACAGGCATGAGCCACTGTGCTTGGCAATAGTGCTATTTAGTAAGTAGATCTATGTTGACAAACTGAGACCATGTAGAGGTAGTAGAATATAATCATGGTGGCTCAGTAACTAACATTTTTGTTTCCTTTAATACTAGCAATTTTATAAAAAATATTTCATTAAAGGTATTTAACTGAATGTAATTTAGTTGTAGTCCATTTGTATCCATAATTTAATCAGAGAATCAAAAGCATTAGGAGATCCACAGATAGCTCTATATATTCGTTACATGGATTTTACCCTATGCAATTGTGGGAGTTAGTTCAGTTCTTTCTGCAAGGTTCTTGTCTTTGCTTGCGATGCTGGAGCTTGCAGTCCACAAGGAGGGTAGTTGGAAAGGAAAGATGATTGTAAAGTGGGAGAAATAAAAAACAATCTAGAACTCACATATACAACCTGGAGCCACCGAACAATAAACTGAAATGCATGCCATTCCTTGTTGCCCATGACCTTGATGGTATAGGAGTCCATCAGAAGATGAGTCTCTTCACCATGGAGTTAAACACAGACACCGGGCCCCAGAGTCAGAAAAGCTAAAGAAATATCCAAGGGAAGGTGTACTAGGTGTAGGTCCACCTCATGCCTCACACCGATAATTTAAGTAACCATACTGACAAAAATATATGCAAGATACAAAATAGTTGTTGCTTTACTTCCACCCGCTAAATCACCTGCAAGAATCTCTCTTGGTCCACCCTAAGTGGAGATACACAGGGAAGGGTATTCTGGGAAATGTAACCCAGTACAGCCAAGCTGATGCATTGCACAGCCAGCACAATCCACCCCTTATCAATTTGGCACTCATAAACATCTTAAATCATACTTAGTCTACAAAAGCAATCATGACAAAGTCAAATTTCCTTCCAACATGATCTCTGTCTTCAAAGTACCTCTGAAAAAAGGCTCCTTTTTTCTTTTTAATAGAACATAATGTCTTTTTTTTGTCTTTGGATGATATTTATTCTTCTCTTAATTCATGCTCCAAGTTGGATATCTTATAATTTCAAGATTAAGATATACATTTAGTTACTATTAATATATCTTATATTTGATAAGATGAGAGACGGGAAGAAAAAGAAGATAATTGCTTAACATAAATACAAACATAGTCATATAAAAATAAGAAATACTTACACTATTCTAGCCTTGTTTCTATAATTGGCCATGTGGTCATAACTGGTGTTTATTGCTGCCTTCTTCTCCTACTCATTTCATATTTTCTTTGCACTCAGCTAGCTGTTCAACTGGTCAATATGGTACAGTGACACAATTCTCACTTACTGAAGTATCTGGGTCCTTCGTGAATCTTCCTGATTTAGGCTGCTATAGTTTTCCATCTACTTTAATCACAGGACCTGGGAATACTAACAAACATTCTAGGGGATCTTCTGCATCATAGAAATGCTCCTCTTACTCTCTTTGTATAGTGGCCACCTAATTTCTCCTGGTTGGTTAGGATCTATAACTCTCTTCTTTGCCTGTTGATTCAGAGGCATGAGGAACCCAAAGTGGCCAGGTGGAAGTCTCAACTTCCTCTTCAGTGGAATCACTGTCATGTCTCCTGGGAGAGCCATTCTTCTTTCGGAACCCAGAAGTCTAGACCAGCAGAAACTGAAGTTGTGAGGTTGGAAGACAAAAATCTAGTTATTGGATTGCTGGGGATGATGTTGAGAGGCACCATGCTTATTTCTACCCCTTGGTTCCCAGATGTGTAAATCCTAGTTATTAGGGTTATTAGGTAACTAGTTATTAGAAACAACATCATATACCACACGCTGATTTAATGCACGTATTTTATCCTGGAGAACACTTTTTCTAGCCCTGCACTATGTTGCCATCTAGATGCTGTCATGAGTAAGACTTCAAAGGGCCTTTTCATTAGTCCATCAAGCTAGCTGCTTCAGCACAACAGAGTATATGATTCAATCAGTGTATTCCGTGGGTTTGGGTATATTGCTGCACTTTATTTGCTATGAAATGAGTTTCTTGGTCAGAAATGATGCTATGTGGAATACAGTGAATAAGGTATCCTGTAAATGTGTAGACAGTTTTGAGATGCACTGCAAGTAAGAAGGCAAATCTGTATCCAGATTGATAGGCTGACCAGTGAAAACCAAGTGTGGTGCCTACAATGACAAAAGTGGCCCAGTATTCGACCTGACAACAGGTAGCTGCTGATCATTCAGGAAATGGGGCCATATTGCAGGAATGGCATTTGTTTCTGATTTTGGCAAAAGGGGCACTCAGCACTGGCTGTAGCTATATTGGCAGGGGTGAAAAAAAAATTTTGTTGGTTACACCATGGATAACCTTGATTCCTGCCATGTTGGCCACTTTATTCACGAGCCCATTATGTAATGACTGGAGTGTCTGGGAAGCCAGGCATGAAAGACATGTAAAGTCAGGGAGATTTAGAACTGGCTGGAAGCTACAAGCATAGGCTGGAGCCCAGTGAGAATTTACACTGAAACCTGTATGTATTCTCCCTGCCCCTGAAATTTTTGGCATGCGTGATCTAAAGTAATTG
>PVKP010036208.1:0-22646 GCA_004027715.1 Plecturocebus donacophilus | reverse complement strand
AAAAAAACTCAAAAGCTAGCAGAATACAAGAAATAACTAAGATCAGAGCAGAACTGAAGGAGATAGAGATACAAAAAACCCTTCAAAAAATCAATAAACCCAGGAGGTGGCTTTTTAAAAAGAGCAATAAAATAGACCACTAGCTAGATTAATAAAAAAGAGAAGAGAGAAGAATCAATAGATGCAATAAAAAATGATAAAGGGGATATCACCACAGATCCCACAAAAATACAAACTACCATCAGAGATTACTATAAACAACTCTATGCACATAAACCAGTAAACCTGGAAGAAATAGATAAATTCCTGGACACTTGCAACCTCCCAAGCATAAATCAGGAAGAAGTTGAAACCCTGAATAGACCAACAAAAAGGGCTGAAGTCGAGGCAGCAATTAATAGCCTACCAACCAAAATAAGCCCAGGTACAAATGGGTTCACAGCCAAATTCTACCAGACATACAAAGAGGAGCTGGTACCACTCCTTCTGAAACTATTCCAAACAATCCAGAAAGAGGGAATCCTTCCCAAATCATTTTATGAGACCAACATCATCCTGATACCAAAATCTGGCAGACAATCAACAAGAAAAGAAAACTTCAGGCCAATATTCATGATAAACATAGATGCAAAAATCTTCAATAAAATACTGGCAAACCAATGGCAACAGCACATCAAAGAGCTTATCTACCATGATCAAGTAGGTTTCATCCCGGGAGTGCAAGGCTGGTTCAACATACACAAATCTATAAACGTAATCCACCACATAAACAGGACCAAAGACAGAAATCACATGATTATTTCAATAGATGCAGAGAAGGCCTTCGACAAAATTCAACAGCAATTTACGCTAAAAACTCTCAAGAAACTAGGTATTGAAGAAACGTATCTCAAAATAAGAAAGCTATTTATGATAAACAAACAGCCAATATCATACTGAATGGGCAAAAACTGGAAGCACTCCCTTTGAAATCTGGCACTAGACAAGGATGCCCTCTCTCACCACTCCTATTCAATATAGTATTGGAAGTTCTGGCCAGAGCAATCAGGCAAGAAAAAGAAATAAAGGGTATTCAATTAGGAAAGGAGGAAGTCAAATTGTCTCTATTTGCAGATGACAGGATTGTATATTTAGAAGACCCCATCACCTCAGCCCAAAATCTCCTGAAACTGATCAGCACCTTCAGCAAGGTCTCAGGATACAAATCAACATGCAGAAATCACAAGCATTCTTATACACCAATAACAGATCTAAAGAGAGCCAAATCAAGAACGAACTACCATTCACAATTGCTACAAAGAGAAATAAATACCTAGAATACAACTAACAAAGGATGTAAAGGATCTCTTCAAGGAGAACTACAAACCACTGCTCAAGGAAATGAGAGGGCACAAACACATGGAAAAACATTCAATGCTCATGGTTGGGAAGAATCAATATTGTGAAAACGGCCATAGTGCCCAAAGTAATTTATAGATTCAATGCTATCCCCATGACGCTACCTATGGCCCTCTTCAGAGAACTGGAAAAAGCCACCTTAAACTTCATAGGGAACCAAAAGAGAGCCTGCATAGCCAAGTCAATTCTAAGCAAAAAGAACAAAGCTGGAGGCATCATGCTACTTGACTTCAAACTATACTACAAGGCCACAGCAATCAAAACAGCATGGTACTGGTACCAAAACAGAGATATAGACCAATGGAACAGAACAGAGGCCTCAGAGGCAATGCCACACATCTACAATCATGTGATCTTTGGCAAACCTGACAAAAACAAGCAATGGGGAAAGGATTCCCTGTTTAATAAATGGTGTTGGGAACACTGGCTAGCCATGTGCAGAAAGCAGAAACTGAACCCCTTCCTGACACCTTACACTAAAATTAACTCCAGATGGATTAAAGACTTAAACATAAGACCTAACACCATAAAAACAGTAGAAGAAAACCTAGGCAAAACCATTCAGGACACAGGCATAGGTAAGGACTCCATGACTAAAACACCAAAAGCAATGGCAACAAATCCAAAATAGACAAATGGGATCTAATTAAACTCCAGAGCTTCTGCACAGCAAAAGAAACAGTAATTAGAGTTAATCAGCGACTAACAGAATGGGAAAAAATTTTTTGCAATCTACCCATCTGACAAAGGGCTAATATCCAGAATCTACAAATCACTAAAACAGGTTTATAAGAGAAAAACAAACAAACACATTCAAAAGTTGGCAAAGGACATGAACAGACACTTTTCAAAGGAGGACAGATATGAGGCCAACGAACATATGAAAAAATGCTCATCATCACTGGTCATTAGAGAAATGCAAATCAAAACCACATTAAGATACCATCTCATACCAGTTAGAATGGTGATCATTAAAAAAATCAGGCGACAACAAATGCTGGAGAGGATGTTGAGAAATAGGAACACTTTTGCACTGTTAGTGGGAGTGTAAATTAGTTCAACTATTGTGGAAGACAGTGTGGCACTTCCTCAAGGACCTAGAAATAGAAATTCCATTTGACCCAGCAATCCATTTACTGGTTATATACCCATAATAGGGGCTAGAACTGAAGCCTAAGTACTGCCATCTTATAGAGAAGCCACTTGGGCCCTGGGCAGAGGTGTCATTCTCAGAACAGTTCATGTACATCAATTCTCAGAAGTGTTAAGGGTAAAAATTTCCACTGCTACCCCCCTTCCCTTGCAACAAACCGCAGACTTTAGCTTCTGTACAGACAGCTTGCCTTGCACATCCCTGTGCCCCCCTGAACAAGAAAAGGATGTGGTTTTACAGCTTAAATGCCTTGGTCCCCCTGAGCTCGGGTCCATGTGTTAGAGAGACATGAGTCCTCTGTGGCCACCAGCAATAAAGATCCTGCAATTTGGCATACTTTTGTCTTGGTGTTGATTCTCTTCTTGCTCCGGTGTTACATCTGGAGACCCCAGCGAGATCTTTCTCCATCCATCACCAGACAAAAGGCATCTCAGGGCCTCAGCCAGATGGTTGCCGCCACCCCAGGGATCCCTAGGGGAGGCACCCCCTGAGATGTTCCAGGGCCCCAGGGTTCAGGCCCTGTGGCAACTGTGTAACTGTGCTGCTGACATTCACTTGAAATTCTTCAGGGTCCTGGGAACCTCCAGAGGTAAGTCTGTTCTCGAATCTGGGGACTGGCCCATTGGTATCTGTAGCCCGAGTCAGGGGACCAGATGTGGTCACTGCAACTCTGACCCCAGCAAGCCTCCCTGAGACGTCACTTGAGGCTCTGGCATCTGGTAGCTGGTATAGTAGGTATCAGCATTTGGTTGTTTTCTGTAACCTCTGTGTGAGTGTGAGAATGAATGTGTATATATGTAGTCCCATGGCCAGAAGGCTACGGGGCTTGTGAGGGCCTTCACCTGTGGTTCCATGGGAGTGTCATAAGGCATTCATGTTTTTGATTCATCTCATCTGTGATTCATCTCAGAACCAAAAATTCTGAGGTAACCAGGCCCAGGGTTTATATGGGTAGACCTTAGCCAAGACATCCTGAAATATCCCTCCAAGGACATGGTTGGGCAGGCATCAGACTGGTCTCCCATCTGGGGGAACCCATCCTTTGTCTGTCCATCTTATATGTGGTTCTGTCTGTATTGTAGATTCACCAGTTTTGTTAGACTTTTTTTGGCTGTTATATAATGGTTCAGGCCTGCTTCCCTTAAGGTAGAAAACATTCTACAGTGGCTGATGGACCACTGGCTGCAGGGGACCTTTACTGAGTTCATGCCCCTGGAAATAACTGCTCTCTTTCCTTTTCCTTTCCCTATTCCTTTTTCTACCATTGAGGCCTCACTCTTCCTTTCCTCATTCTTCCTCTTTTTCATGTCTAAGAGAAAATTCTGCCCTCAGTGACTTGGGTATAATTTTTCTCTGTCTTAGGGAATCAAACCTTAAATAAGAAACTACTAGCCCTCTTCACCCATTTAGGGTGAAAAAGGAGTAATTGTCTCTTCTGTCAAAAGAGAGAAGAGAGGAGATATGAAGAGAGGAAAGGAGAGAAAAGGAGAGAGAGAGAGTGAGAAGAGAGAGAAATAGAGAGAGAAATTTAATGCTTTTTAGGATCCCTATGTCAAGGCAACCAAAAATCACAGGGGCAAGAAACTTGCAGCCAGCCTAGCAGCTGAGAGCTCAAGGCGGCTGCAAGCTGAGTTTTAAACTGACACCAAAAGTGTTTTTTTCCTTTCTCTGCCAACTGCCAGCCCCATCCAGATTTCAGGCAGGCCACACCACCTCAGGGTGCAGTATTTGCATCCAGAACATGACTCAAGGAAGCTTTCTGCCTGCCTTTACTACAAGTGGCCTGTTAGCATAGTAGTTAAGGTATAGGGTCTGTGATTGCAAAGTTGCTGGTTCAAATCCTCAGTGAAGCTAGTCTTAAATTTAAAAGGAAACTTCTTGGGAAAATTCAGAAGCTAAAAGCTATAGAACTTTATGTTCAGTATAATTTGTCTTGGTTAGAATTGGCTTTCTCTACAGCAGAACTTTTCCATCTAAATTGGCTTAAAACAAACAAACAAAAAAAGCATAGTTAAAACAGGTTCCAGGACCCCGAGAAAAACCAAATGGGGTCATCTAGCTCCTGGCCCTGCACCCCCCTCCAATGCATGACGGCAAATTTCAAAATGGGGTTTTCAGGACAATATGGGGAAAAGTTAAAACTGGAAAAACTCTGCACATTGTGTGAACTAAAGTGGCTGTGGTTTGGAGTGGGGTAGCCAGACATGGGAACCTACAATCCAAAATTCACCCAAGCAGTATGGAACATTGTGATGGGTCCCCCTGGGCACCCTGACCGATGCCCATACATTGATCAGTGGCTGAATCTGGTCTGACATCCCCCACCATGGTTAATCAAATGTATACAAAAGGCTGCGGAGGACCAAGAGTTGCCCCCACATTATCCTAGGCCTTCTAGGCAAGAACCTTAACACCCCACCCCAGACAGCACCAGTGGCCAGCCCTTGTCCCCACTGCATATCCGCAGTGGGGCCCCACACCCACCCGGGGTTCTTCCCCTCTGAGAGGCACCCCCAATGGAAGACAGTAGCCGGGCTCACCCATTCTTTGTCCACATCCCCTTTTCCTCAAGTGACTTGTACCACTGGAAAGCTCAGCACCCTCCATTCTGTAAAAAGCCTTAGGCACAGGACTCCTGGAGTCCATTCTGTAGACTCACCGCCCCACTTGAAATAACTGTCAGCAGTTACTTCACATTCTGTTTACCACCGAAGAGAAAAGCAGAATTAAATAAAAGGCCCTTAAGGCCATTATAGGTCTGGTGAAAGGTATAACAGAGGAAAACCGAGACCAGATTAAAGACATTTTCCTCTCTACCTGACTCCAATGGGACCCCAACACCTTGGGGTCACCAGGCTCTGAACGCTTTTCACCAGTATCTTTTAGCAGGGGTTAAGGGGGCGGCTAAGAGGCCCACTCCCGGGCCCATCCTAATATATGGGTAACACCCCCTTGGGCACCGAGGAAGAAGAACTGTCCAGACCACAGGCAAAACCAGTGCCTAAAGCATATCTTAGTTTATAGTAATATTACTTAGCTGTTTCCTTTATATAATCCTGCATGTAGTCGGAGCTATACTGACTCATTTAATGCTGATTTATAAAATCCTACTATATAACCATATAGTAGCTTATAGTGGGAGAAATGCCTAGAGCAGTCACAGAGCAGAAGCAGTACATGGGAAAACAGCCAGACCATGACAAGGGTCAAAGATCCAGGTGGTGGTGTCCCTGCCTGAAAGGGCAGATGCTGTACGGCAGGCTTGGAGCAAGTGCCTCTCCTCCTGCTAAAGGAGTTGTAGTACTTTGCACCCAGTTCCTGTGGAAAGTAGGCCTCAGGCCTGAGATCCTGGAAGTAACCAAGGGAGAAGAACCCCTCTGGTGTGACCCGTCATGGCGGCTGTACACCCTGTCAGTCTTTTCTCACTGCTTCGCTAGCTCAAATCATCCTCCCATAAATATCTAAAGAGAAAAACATGTCTGTCAGCTCCCATTACATTAAGCTTACAATATCCTTCTATTAGAAATCCTTTGAAATCTCCAGCCCCCTACTCTGCAAGGCCCACCTCCCTGCCTGGGTGACATAATAGGGTGGCCCCCTTGCTTGTAACTCTGCTAACCCCAATTCTGTCCCCTGCAGAATGGTGGATTCTGCCAGACACAAGGACTGTGGTCCCCGAGACCTTAGGATGGGCCGTAGTTAGGGACACACACCAGGACACACACTTAGGACAGACAGGACTAACTAAGCTGCTGAGGGCCAGATATCACATTCCACATCTACGTGAATTTGTCAGGGAAACCACAACTCGGTGTGATGTATATGCCAGGATAAATCCAGGAGGCAGCAGGTTTAATCAGGCATAAATAAGACTTAGGGGTGCTAGCTCTAGAGAACACTGGGAGGTAAACTTCACTAAGGTAAAGCCCTCAGTGGGTGGCTATAAATGCCTTCTTGTATTTGTAGACACATACTCCGGATGGGTCAAGGCCTTCTCCACTAGGTCTGAGACCACTTTAATGGTTAAAAAACTATTACAGGACCTGGTCCCTCAGTTCAGCTTGCCCCTGATTCTGGGATCAATAGCCCTGCATTAACAGCACAAGTTTCTCAGGGCCTGGCCAAGGCCCTGGACATATCTTGGAAATTACACGGTGCCTATCGCCCCCAGAGTTCAGGGCAAGTCGAGAGAATGAACCGGACCATAGAGGAAACTCTGACAAAGTTTAACCTAGAGACCAGTGAAAGCTGGGTCAGCCTGCTTCCTTTTATCCTCTTCCACATCCAATGTACCCCCTATCACAAAGGTTTCTCTCCCTTCGAAATCATGTTTGGAAGGCCCCCTCCCTTGCTCCCAAAACCCGCAGATACCGTGCAAGCTGAAATCCATAACCATGGACTCCTTAAGTCCTTACAGGTGCTTCAGTCTGTCCAATCCCAGGTGCATCAGCTCATCAAAAACACTCAAACCCCGCCATTGGACCTCGCAAACCAGCAGCACATTTCTTCCAGCCTGGGGACTCAGTCCTTGTTAAGAAATTCACCACCTCCGGTCTGACTCTCAGTTGGAAGGGACTCTGTACGGTGATCTTGACCACTCCCACCACACTTAAAGTGGATGGACTGACTGCCTGAATTCATCACACCTATGTTAAGGCTGCCCCACCAGAAGAGTGATGGAGCATTGACCACTCATCACTGGATCTGCTAAAGCTAAGACTTTTCTGCTCTTCGAGGTCACCTCCCTTGCCTCCCTAACTCTTGCTGTAAGCCCCTGAAAAAGACCCCCCTTGGAGCCCACTTATTATCAATGGATCCTTACAGTGGACTCCATGGGAGAGTATGTTAGTTCCTTAATAGGACAGGGATCCACTCTTGTCAACTTAACCCTTGAGTACACCCCAAAAAAGCCCTGTTACCTTCACCTTAGACCTGTGTGCCCTCCTAGGCCAATACCTAAATTTCAGAACAAGTGAAAGTGTAGCCAGATGCAACAGCTCAGGGGCAAAAACAAACAAACAAACAAACAAAAAAAGCAACTCCAGACCATGGAATTATACTTATGTCCAGGGTCCACCCCGCAAAAGAAATGGAATTGTGGAGATTTAAGTGAGTTCCTTTGCCCCCACTGGGGTTGCAAAACTATCTCTACCATACTAGCATATGTCAAAAACAAAGGCTCATTCATCTCCTTTCAGCAGGCATCTCCCCCATCCCAGTGCTCTGCTGGGTCCTGTAGCCCAGTCAAAATAACTATAACTACCCCAGATAGTAAATGGACAACAGGCTGAACTTGGGGGCTCAGGGTATATATGGACGGGTGAAATATAGAAGTCAGGTAGACTCCCTAGCCAAAATGGTACTCCAAAATAGATGGGGGCTGCACTTACTGTTCCTAAAACAAGGGGGGCTCTGTGCAGCTCTCAATGAACAATGCTGTTTTTATGGTAATAAATCTGGACTTATCCGAAACAGCCTTGCCCAAGTTAGGCAAAAACTAAAAAACAAAAAACACCTCCAAGAAGCTTCTAAAAGTTGGTATCAAAAAAAAAAAAAATGTTTTCCTGGTCCCACTGGCTCACCTCCCTACTCACAGGATTGGCAGGACCTTTAACCCTACTCATATTGGGACTAATGTTTGGCCCTCGCCTCCTAAATCAGCTACTCAGAATAATCCAGACAAAAGTCAATTCTGTGAAGTTAATGGTCCTAAGATCCCAGTATGGGCCCAAGCCAGACTGACCAAACAGTCTTAATCAGGAAATCAATGATTTGCTTCATGTACAAAACAACAGGGGGGAATGTGATAGGGGCTAGAATTGAAGCCTAAGCACTGTCATCTTATAGAGAAGCCACTTGGGCCCTGGGCAGAGGTGTCATTCTCAGAAGAGTTCATGTACATCAATCCTCAGAAGTGTTAAGGGTAAAAATTTCCACTGCTACCCCCCTTCCCTTGCAACAAACTGCAGACTTTAGCTTCTGTACAGACAGCTTGCCTTGCATACCCCTGTGCCCCTCTGAACAAGAAAAGGATGTGGTTTTGCAGCTTAAATGCCTTGGTCCCCCTGAGCTCAGGGCCATGGGTTGGAGACATGAGTCCTCCGTGGCTGCTGGCAATAAAGACCCTGCAATTTGGCATACTTTTGTCTTAGTGTTGATTTTCTGCTCACTCTGGTGCTATATCCCCAAAGGATTATAAATCATTCTATTATAGACACACGCACACATAGGTTCATTGCGACACTGTTTACAATAGCAAAAACCTGGATCCAACCCAAATGCCCATTGATGATAGACTGGACAAGGTCAATGTGGCACATATACACCACGGAATACTATGCAGCCATAAAAAATGATGAGTTTGTATCCTTTGTAGGGACATGGATGAATCTAGAAACCATAATTCTCAGCAAACTGACACAAGAACAGAAAATCAAACACTGCATGTTCTCACTCATAGCTGGATGTTGAACAATAAGAACACATGGACACAGGGAGGGGAGCATCACTTACTGGGATCTATTGGGGGTGACTCAAGGAAGGACAGCAGGGGGTAGGTAGGTTGGGGACATAAAACATGAGGAGAAATGCCAGATATAGGTGATAGGAGGGAGGCAGCAAACCACATTGCCATGTATGTACCTATACAACCATCCTGTATGTTCTGCACATGTACCCTAGAACCTAAAGTACAATAAAATATATACATATGATGTTTATATATATATATATATATAAACATCAAATGATGTCCTGTGTCCTAGACATATTTTATTGTTTCTCACCAGGTTCAAGCAATTCTCAGGCATCAGCCACCTGAATAGCTGGGATTACAGGTATGCATTATCATGCCTGGGTAATTTGTATATTTTCAATAGAGATGGGGTTTTGCCATGTTGGCCAGGCTGGTCCGAAACTCCTGGCCTAAAGTAATCTGCCAGCCTTGGCTTCCCAAATTGCTGGGATTACAGGTGTGAGCCACCACGTCCAATCTATTGTCTCTCATGTCATTGTCTATGTTCATTCTTCTTTCTCAGCCTGGAATGCTATACTCTCCTTCTCCGCTTTTTTCCTTCTCTTTTTCATGCACATTGTTTATGTCTCAGCATAGATATCTCTAGTATGCTTTCCTTAGCCACCGCCCCATTATCCAAACTATGTTCTGTTTAATATCTTCAGCATTTCAATCACTATGCAATCCATATTGTATTAGAAGCATTAGATTGAATCAAATAATGAAATTTCAGTTGTTTGGTTAATACTAACCTACAAAAATGGAGAGTCACTTTCTACCACTGGGCTGTAAACTCCTTTGGGTAGAGGGATCTTAATCACTGTGCATCCCTTTCCTGCTCAGAATGGACCCCAACAACTATTTACCTGAACCAATGAATAGTTTAGAAACAATCACAGAAATTTCTAGCATGCTCCTCATACTGTCCTGAGCCCTATTTCAAGCTGGTTTCAGGGTCCACTCATCCCTTCAAGTGGGATTAAGACAATACTGAACTAAATATTCTTCTTTGTAACGATATGCTCTGTTTTTTACAATGGAAAGGGCTTTGTGTAATTTTTTTTGTTGGCAGTTCTTGCAAATTGCATGGCTTCTTTGGAAAATGTATCTGTCCCCTAGCAACAGCTCTCTGTGAGCTACATTCATAAATCAATACAAAGAGAGAGAGAGACGTGGGGTGAGCATTCATGGTTTCTTGGTTGAGCATAATTTTTACTTAACACCAGATTCAATTGATTCAAACTGATTATGTAATGAACTGTCTCTGAGTCTTGTTGGCTTTACTTCTGAATAGCCCAGCTTCATCCTAAAATGAGCCTGCTTACAGCAGGCCTCCTATGCCTTCCTGGAGCCATTCAGTGATGCCAGGCAAATGGATTATGAATAAGAAGGAGATATATGATTTACCTCCTACCATTCACTATTCGTTTATCCATATTTAGCAAAAATCTGTGTTCTCAGAATTGAACAAGGATTACAAAGGAGGACAAACTGATAATTCTTGCATTCAAGCAGCTCAGAATTGTGTGAGAATAATGAGGCAAATAAATAAACAATGGCCAAATACAGAAGGTAACGCATATTAGGGATATATACCAGGCACTACAGCAGTGAGGGAAAATTTTAACTCTGCTACCAGTGGGTAGACTGAATTGTTTCTGAAATACATGTGTAGAATCAGACAATTAGAACATTGGTGACCTTGGTGAGAACAGTAATAGTGTCTACTGGAAAGGTAACCCAGAAACTAATTTGTTAAAATACAATTTAAGGATGAAGAACTGGAGACACTAAGGCAATTTTTGCAATGTGTGCATCTGATATACATAATAATTACATTAAAAGTGAAATTAAATAAGGTTAGATTATGGAAAGGTGAAGGGATTAAGTGCCTAGAAATCTCTCTATATGTGTATTCTTATTTATCCTATGGGTTAGACATCTTTAATTTCTGCCTTTTATGAACAAGGAAACCAGTAAACTAGACTTGAACTACAAGAGCAAAAACATCATTAGACTTTTAAAAATATTAGATCAGTTTCTCACTTTGTACAAAGATTCTACTTTTCAAAGCACTTTTGCATTTGATATTCCCAAATATCCCCAATGGGCATTTTACTCAGAAAAACAAAGGAATGGAACCAACATTAAGTGATTTATTTAGTCGCATGGTTCCAAATACCTATATCTAATCTAGTACTCTTCTACCCTAACAGAGAAAATAACTTTCACTCTTCCAGTGTTTGAATTGCCATTTGGTCTCCTTAGGTAGTGCACTACCCAAGTCCAAAAAAGGCCCTGTGCTTCCCATAGTCAATGTATATCACAGGTTCTTTTCTCCTCTTCTCCCATCTCTCAACAATTCTGAGGCACAATAAGTTAATGATTAAAAGACAAGATTCTGTAGCCTCCATTTAAATCCAGGCTTTGCTACTTACACTGTGACTTTGGCAAGTAACTTAACCTTGCTGTGACATAGTTTGTTCATCTGTGAAATTGAAGTTATAATAAAAGTACCTACTGCCTAAGACTGTTATAAGCACGAAATAACTTAATATGAGAAAAGCACTTTGAACAGTGCTTTGCACATAGTAAGTGCTATATGTGTATTGGCTATCATCATTATTATTTCTTTGTTGGATAGGAGATGAGCATATGACATAGTTCATCAAAAGAGGGTAAGGTGATAGACAAATTCTGTCCTTCCAATTGCCACCACCCATGAAGTCACTCATTCCATTAAGATGTTTAGAAGAGATAGATTCCGCACCCTCACAAATCTAGGGGAAATTACTGGTAAAGACTGTGATGCAAATGCTTAAGTAAAACAAAATGAAATATTTGAGGATTTCTTTACCCATGCCATCTTTTTTTCTAATATCAGCCTAATACTGAAGAGTTGGTTTGGTGTTTAACTTATCCACCAACCTCTGAAAAATAATTTCCCCCTTCTCCCTATTTACAATGAACTTCAGTGCCTTTCTGTCTATTTTTGTGAAAACTTCCATGTTGGAGAAATGTGCCTTTTTCTTACTTCAAGGATGGGAAAATGAGCTGTCGGAAAAAGGAAGGTGGTGAACAGTAAGAAGTGAGAGTAGCAGGGAGCAAATTTGCAAGCTGACTTCTGTTTTCAGTGATCTTACCTGATGGTTTCTCAATTGAGTTTTGTGCCTCTTGAGGGAATATGCTGTGCCTAAAAATTTCATTGAAAGGCTGCTCAAATCATTTCTTTCAAATATGAAGATGTGCTTCTCAAGGAGAAAAGTAGACCCTGCTCATTTGCTTTTACGTTTTTCAACTGGTTGATCCAAATTATATTAGAAAAATAATTAAAATATTTAAATAGATAAAATGTAGAATTTGAAGGACTCTAACATTTAAGAATCATTATGTTTCTATGCTCTAAGAATTTTCAATATTATATTACTTAATCCATATAGTTACATTACAAAGTAAATATTATGTTCATGTTACAGATGAAGAACAAAGAAGCTGAAAGAAGTCAAATTACTTATCCAGGACCACAGAGCCAGTAAGTAAAGACCTCTGTGGAATTGAAATGTGGATCTAATTTTGTTCAGGGGATGAGAAAACAAAATAATATGAGCCCTCTCTTAATTGAGGAGACTCTAAAAATACAAAATAGTTATTACCAAAGTACTTAAGAATATGCAGATAAATAATTAGGTTGAAAGAAACAAGTAAATCAACACTTGATTCTGTTATATTGTAAGTGAACAAATTTCATAGGTTATAGGTTTTCAGATATTTAATATAAAAAGGAAACAAATACTATTTTGACAAATTTACATTTTAACATAGATCTGTAGTATAGGTCTAATTTTCATCTCTATACATTGGCTAATTGCTCAAAGACTTGAAACATGATTTTGGGGGATATACTATTTGTTGTTCATGAAATATATTACTTAGTTTCACTCAAATGTAAATAAATTCTCATTTTTATATTAAGTTTTTTCTTTTCATATCTCTCTAAAAAGCCATTATAAAGTCAGAATATGTTTTGGTTTTGAGATGACTAGCAAGATTCTTTATCTCCCTTTTGAAAGGGTAATGAAATAGAGGAGGGAGACTTTAAATTTTTTAAATCTTTTTTAAAATTTCAGAATACAATACATAAAGTTCATTTATTGCCTTACTTTATATTAAAAGGAGGAATTTTTTCTCCATGCACCAGAGAATTACACACATTTTTATGTTCATAAGGGAAAAAAACAGAGCTTTTTGTTTGTTTTATTTCATTTCATTTTGCCTTTTAAATAGAAGTTTCTTTGAGTCTAATTTGTTGTACTTTTGGAGTAAAAAAATGAAAGAATTGCTCTGCTGTACATTCAGTCACTAATCCATTCATCCCATGAGTAATCCTTTTGTTAGAACAAAAGAAGTAGATTGCAATAGGATGTATCAAATGCCATTATTTCACTTAACAAATTATTTTCAGCTAGAAGTTAGGAGACAGCATAATGTATTCCAGGGGTCCCCAACCCCCAGGTTATGGACCAGTACTGGTTGGTGGCCTGTTGGCAACCGGGTGACATAGCAGGAGGTAAGCAGTTGCTAAGCTAGCATCACCACCTGAGCTTCTTCTCCTGTCAAATGCTGTCATAGACTTCCATACATATCTCCTACATGTCTACCATGTGCCAGGGACCATTATTTTAGCAGCACTAGCAGAAGAGACTCAACTAGATATACTCTATACTCTTGAAATAACAATAATAATAATTAGCATCCTGCCTTCTGTTTGAGAATGTTCTCCTTTACAACTGAATTCATAAAATCAGAAGAGACAGGTACAAAGTGGTAAAATTGGAAAGCGTTACTACTGTCAACCAGATGTTACATTTGTCAAATCAGCCCTGACAATCAATTGCCATTTTAGGATCCTCTTACCTCCTCCTGCCAGTCCTGCCTAGGTTCAATCACACTTCCCACTAATCTCTGCAGGTACATAAGAAGCACTATCACAGGTACTTTTTTATGTTACAACTTTTTCCAAAATAAATTTGTCTCAAAAATATATATTACCATTCAAGCTCAGTTTCTACAAATAACTTGCTAAGTAACAATTAGCTTGTCCAGTAAAGTAATCTGTGGGAGATGACTAATGAAGGTGTTTACCTGTGTTTACTGATCCCTGCCAAATACCTCCTCTTCCAAAGCGTATGGATGCATTCTAAAAGTCATTCCACCTGTTTTCCACACCTTCCTCCAAATTTTAAAGATGTAGTTAAATAGGAAGATTATATTGCTATAGTAATTAAGGAGATATTCGAGGGGACATGGAGTTTCACAATCATTCATATTATATTATGTAAAAGAGTACCCAGTAGGCATGTTTATAGAAGATGCAATAATATGGGAGAAATATTAAACATAAAAAGATAGTCATAAATCAAAGACACTATTCTTTGTTCTGAATAAAAGTCTCTTCCCTGGTAAATCCAATACTGCTTTACACATCCTCTAAGGATTTGAACTTGATCCTTTCCTTAGAACAATTGTCAAGAACATTACCATGCCCTCAGGCTGAAAAACAACCATTGAGCTCTTTCCTCTGGGAGGAAAAAATATATTTTGTGTTAATATAATTTTCAAACATCTTGAAATCTTAAAGCGATAAATAATTTCAAAATGGGAACTGAAAGTTACATTCTTAATACATTTGTTTTTCATAATATGAAAATTGTCTGATTATTAAAATCAGACAGATGTCTGATTATTAAAAAGTTAAAGGAATTTATTTGGCAGATGTCGAAAAACTTTTCTTGTCTTTATATTTAGAAAAATAATTCATATCAATTTATCATTTTTCTTCTAAGCAAAAATTTTCTCTAGAAATTATAGAGATAGTTTGTTCTGGATTCTACTGCAATGAACCCCATAAATATTTGGTTTTGCATGCAAATATAGGTACTGGTGTATATTTTTGTAAAGGCCTTCCTGTTTAGAAAAAATAAATCAGTAAGGCCAAAAACTCTCTTATTTTACTGTTTTGAAAGACCCTAGGCAACTGAAAAGGAACATCAAAAAAATTCTACCTAATAAAAGAAAAAAGAGAAGCAATTCCATAAAATCTAGACAGGAGTTGTCAGGAAGCAGAAGAAAAGTCTCCCTAATACTGTTAGAATCAAAGGCCTGAAAGGAACCTGGGTTGTTTATTTAACTAACTGCTAATCTCAGCATCTCAGTTATCTTGCAGAGAAGAAGTGATACTGTTTGTTCATCTCTCAGGCAGGGGAAGATTTCATAACATTCCCCCAAGTTATAGCTATTTAGCAAACTTTTGGAGGACATTTAGCTTTGTACATTATGCAAATCTTCCCTTTATGCTTTAAATATATTTATGTGCTTAATGGAATCAAGAATAAGTGGTCATTGCTTCTATATCATGATATTTATGATTCTGGTAACTATGCTCTTCCTAAATTCTTTCTTCCAAGAGTGAAGTAAGCTCAGTTCCATTTATCTTTCTTCATATATATGTCAAGGAAGTCATTTAATATAGTCATTAAGCATTTGAGTGGCTTGTCTGTGAACCCTGCCAATTTTTTTTACATCTTCAATTAAATGGGGAATCCAGATGTCATCAAGATAATGAATATAAAGAAAGATTATCTTGCATCATTTGTATTAGGTTGGTGCAAGAGTAATTGCAGTTTTTACCATGAAAATAATAGCAAAAAATGTGATTACTTTTGCACCACCGTAATAATAAAGAGCGCAGTAATTAACAATGGCAATTTTTATTTTAATACCTTTAATGAAGACTGATGAAGAAAATTATTTGGATTCTAAGTTAATCTAGGTTTCCAAAAACAAAATAAAAGTTCACAGTAGGGGCTATGACTTTTGATTGATTTACTAACAGTTTGACATATGCTTTCAAAAATTCATCATGGGTTCCCACCCAGGGACCAGAGAAACTGGCACCTAACTACCCCTCTTGTTACATAAAACAATAATACTGGACTAAATATATGAAACAAGTGCTTCCATATATTGAACAATAGGCAGCGTAGGTTAGAATTCTAAGAGGAAACCAATGAGGAAAGCTATTACAATTATCTGAACTTTTTGCCTGAAGTCACTTTCAGGACTGCTGCACAGAAAGAAGGAACATGGACTATGGAGGTGTCACTAGGTTGAAGAGAAAAAGGACAGACTTCTAAGGTGTGAGGTCAGTAGAATTTGCAGAGCAGAGTATGTGAGAAAGAAAAGCCATGCAAGAGAGAATTCTAGAAATCTCTAGCTGATTAATAAGCTTCACATACATTAATAATAAGATATATGTGGCTAAGAACAACTACTAGGGGAAAAACAAGTGTTAGGGAACTACCAAAGCTTACCCAGGACTGGGAGATATTAAGAATTGGGAAAAAGCCAGGTGCGGTGGCTCACACCTATAATCTCAGCTCTTTGGGAGGCTGAGATGGGTGGATCACGAGGTCAAGAGATCGAGACCATCCTGGTCAACATGGTGAAATCCCGTCTCTACTAAAAATACAAAAATTAGCTGGGCATGGTGGCCTGCACCTGTAGTCCCAGCTACTCGGGAGGCTGAGGCAGGAGAATTGCTTGAACCCAGGAGGCGGAAGTTGCAGTGAGCCGAGATCACACCATTGCACTCCAGGCTGGGTAACAAGAACGAAACTCCATCTCGAAAAAAAAAAAAAAAAAGAATGGGGAAATCTTTAAGTAATGTGGTCAAAATAATAAATACACTCAGGCAAATGGGTCTTTGGAGTACCTGGTCATATTACTGCATTTCCATGTGATGCAACAACTGACTTTTATATTAATAAACTTGAATTGCAAAAAACAAAAATAAAAATTGAGCTAGGGCTTTCCTGTATACTAAAGAAACAGAAATACAGTTCTAAGAGATTTTCAGTAAAACAACCAAAATAAATAAATGTTGATGTTTCAAAAGATATCGGATTATTAGCAAATTTTCATAAGAATTCTGAAAATAAAAAACAACTAGAAAATATGTGTATCAGCTATGGACAATACAACCTTGGTGCCAGAATGAAACTGTACCTTTATATCTGCAATTACAAGATGTTTAGAATCAATTTCTGTGCTTATTTTTCCATAAACTGCACCCTACTCCCCCAAAAAGCTATCTTTACTTTTACAAAAGAATAGTTGTAGACTTGAAGTAACACATTTTTCAAACCCATATTTTACACTAAGACAAATTATCATAATATGTCAGTGAATATTTGTTAAGGGGTTTTGTAGACATTAATAATTATTTTTTAAATGGCTTTCTTTTCTTCTCAGTTTTAATGGAATTCATTGAAAGTTTTTAACCTCTCTGGAATATTTCGATTATACCGAAGTCATTTGTTATTCTGGGTTTTAATGTCATGTTTCTTCCTGTAAAACAATGACTTTGTAATTTGTTACTTTTATATCATTTTTTATTGAATCTAGATGGAAAGAGACATGGAACAGCAGGCTGTCTATCACAGACAATTATATAAAAGATTTTGAGAAATGGGGTTTGCAGCCCTTCAAAAAAAGAAAAATAAAACCTTAAACAAGAAGGTTAAAATAATGAATCTGTCAACTTCTGTTGATTTCTAAGAGTCGAGGTAACCACTTCAGGACTGATCACACTCCTTTCCAATTCTCTGAATAGATTACAAATAAAGAGAGGAAAATGAAATAATAATTGCTGTTACTTTTTAAAGAAGAACACAACTAGAAAACTTGGGTGATTACTTCATGGTAATGGCAAGAGATAGAGAGTGGGAGAGGGAGCAACCTGTGTTACCATCATGTATCTAATTTCCTAACACATGCCTGAAGAATCCATGTATTTATTCCTTCACGTTACTGATGATTAAAACCTAACTCAGGTCATCAGTTCCCCACTCAACACATTGTCAGAAATTTTCTCCTGAGATGGAAATGCACCCCAAACACTGTAAAAGAATAGACACACATTAAATTATAAGGTCATGTAGTACAGCATAAAGAGTGCTGACTTTGAATTCGAGAGGCCTAGATTTGAATCTCAGTTCCAGTTCCTATTAGTTATGTGAACATAAGCAAGCTTCTCTACCTCTGTGTCTTTTTCTTTTTCTGTGAAAGAGCTATAATAATGTGACTAGAATTTAGATTTGCATGACTTAGTTGGGTAATTTGCAAGAAGATGGGACTCAGTGTACTATGCAATATGTTTCCATCTCCTCCAATTCATTTATTCCAGCTCTTCAACAGTCAAAATCTGTAAGAATCATGTTCTCCATGATATAAAGGGTAACATGAAAGGAAGCACAGTAGCCCAAAACTTTAAACATGTGTAACAGTTTGTTTAAATGCTAATAGAAATGTTTAATATAATGTTAATATACACTTCATTTTTAATAACTTCCATTGGAATATCAAAAATATAGATCATTCTTTAAAAGCTTACAACTTTGGTATTTAGCAGGTTATCATATATTAAATTTATAAAGCATTTATCTTTATTTTTGATTTTAGCAAGATCCTCTTCAAAAGTTGTTAGCTTTGAGTCTCTTATGTTAAGATAAGATCACTGAAGTAAATAGCAAGAGAAAACAGAAAAGTATAGTAAATTAGGAATAATGAAAAAAGACAAGAAAATATGGTATTAGCTGGCTTAAAAAGTATACAATGGAAGGTAATATGTAGCTATTTCTATTATATTTCCACTTTAAATTACTAACTTTTGTGGAATATATCTGTTAAGATTCTTTTTACTCATTTTCTCCTCTAATTTCCTAAGAGCTCAACATGAAGGTTTTTAAACAAAAGCGTTAACTTTCTTCCCCAACCAAGGAAGATGGAAGATGTGTTACTGCAGACACAGGGAAAAAAGTCTACTTGATATGCACCAAAGAAAGAAGTTGGGTAATTTTTCATATATTCTAGATTATCTAAGGCATGGGTTCATGGACAACTGAAGGCTGCTCTGCTCCAGTGAAAATATAGTCCTGGTATTAAATAAATACCCTTTGACTATAGGAAGAAGCATGAGTTACTTATAAGAAGATATTTCTAAACTGAATGCCCTATCAAAGCAGATATTTTTACTTTTTCCTAGAATTATTTAAGAAAATCATAGCTAGCCATCTTTCTTATTTATTTTATTCTAAGACCTGGTTGTATGAGGCAAAGTGGACAAATGTTTATAAAGAGAACTCTCTAGTTATATAATTTACAGAGCCTGGGGATCATGATGGATGGGAGGAGGGCTAGATTGCAGCTATAGACAGAGCAGCATGTGGAGGCTTGCACTGAATTTTCAGCTCCAGATTGACTGCAAGAAGAAGCCAGCAATCCTTAGAGGACACACAGACCCTCTGAAGGAAATCGCCTGCTCCTGTAGGACCTGGGAGACACCCCAAATACTGTGGGAGGCAGAAAGCCCGGGGCAAGTTTTCAAGCCATCTCACCCTGTGCCTGGAAACAGACTTGGGGTTGTTGCAGGGGACACGGTGGGCGTGAGACTGGCACTTTGATTTGCGTGGGAGCTGGGTAAGGCCTGTGACTGCTGGCTTTAACCTGCATGACTCAGCAGAGGCAGCCACGATCCTCCTAGGTACACAACTCCAGTGACCTGGGAATCTCACCCTATCCCTCACAGCAGCTGCAGTAAGACCTGCCCAAGGAGAATCCAAGCTCATATGTGCCTAGCCCCACCCCCACCTGCTGGTCCTTCCCTACCCACCCTGGTAGTGGAAAACAAAGGGCATATACTCTTGGGAGTTCTAAGGCCCCACCCACTGCCAGATCCTTTCCACACTACTATGGCTTATGCTTTCTAGAAAGCACCATCTCCTGGCAGGAGGCCAACCAGCACAAAAATAGAGCATTAAGCCACCAAAGTTAAGGAGCCTCATAGAGTCCATTGTACCCTCCACCACCCCCACTGGAACAGGTGCTGGTATCCATGGCTGAGAAACCCATAGATAGTTCATATCACAGGACTCTGTGGAGTCAACCCCCAGTAGCAGCCCAGAGCTGGGTAGACTCATTGGGTGACTAGACCCAGAAGAGAGACAACAGTCACTGCAGTTGGGCTCATAGGAAGCCACATCCACAGAAAAAGGAGGAGAATACTACATCAAGGGAACACCACATGGGACAAAAATCTTAACAACAGCCTTCATCCTTAGACCATCCCTCTGATAGAGCCTACCCAAATGAAAAGTAACCAGAAAACCAAACCTCGTAATGTAACAAAACAAGGCTCATCAACACCTTCTAAAAATCACACTAATTCACTAGCAATGAATTCAAACCAAGAAGAAATCTCTGATTTACCTGAAAAATAATTTAGGAGGTTAGTTGTTAAACTAATCAGGGAGGGACCAGATAAAGGTAAAGCCCAATGTGAGGAAATCCAAAAAATAATACAAGAAGTAAAGGGAGAAATATTCAAGTAAATAGATAGCTTAAAGAAAAAACAATAAAAAATTCAGAAAACTTTTGACATACTTTTAGAAATGTGAAATGTTCTGAAAAGTCTCAACAATAGAACTGAACAAACAGAAGAAAAAAAATTCAGAGCTTGAAGACAAGGTCTTCAAATTAACCCAATCCAACAAAGACAAAGAAAAAAGAATAAGAAAATATGAACAAAGTCTCCAAGAAGTCTAAGATTATGTTAAATGATCAAACCTAAGAATATCAGTCTTCCTGAGGAAGATCATTCTAAAAGCTTAGAAAACATATTTAAGGGAATAATCAAGGAAAACTTCCCCTAGAAACGCAAATGCAAGAAGCACAAAGAACACCTGGGAAATTCATCACAAAAAGATCTTCTCCTAGACACACTGTCATCAGGTTATCCAAAATTAAAATGAAGGAAAGAATCTTAAGAGCTGTGAGACAGAAGCACCCAGTAACTTATAAAGGAAAATCTATCAGATTAACAGCAGATTTTTTTAAAAATCAGAAACCCTACAAGCTAGAAGGGGTTGGGGCCCTATCTTCAGCCTCCTTAAACAAAACAACTCTCAGCCAAGAATTTTGTATCCAGTGAAACTAAGCATCATATACAAAGGAAAGATACAGTCATTTGCAGATGAACAAATGAGAAAATTCACCATTAACAAGCCACCACTACAAGAACTGCTAAAAGGAGCTCTAAATCTTGAAATAAATCCTGGAAACACATCAAAACAGAACCTCTTTAAAGCATGAATCACAGAGGACCTATAAAACAAAAATATGAGTAAAAGGCAAAAATAAATAAATAAATAAATAAATAAATAAACAGGTAATTTACAGAGTTTAAGATGCTCAAAATTTCTAGTCCCTTATTCAATCTCCATATGGGAAAGGAATATCACCTGCTTTAAAATTTGCCACTCTGCAATATATCTTCATATCGATAGAATCTCATATTTTCACTTACATTTTAGAAAAAATCTGACAAAGGAGAAAAAGAAAGACAGAAAGAGAAAGAACAAAGCATGAAGGAAAGATAGGGTACAATTATGTACTTCCCTTATTCCCCTGCACTTTCCAAAGTGATCTTTTCAACCTGTGAAGTTAAATTAAGAGCTGTGCCTCTCTTGCCTTCTTTAGTAAAACAAGTACCTAGAAAAAAGTTCCTTTGGTCATGGGTGTTATTTGTATGTTTTGTTAGAACCTCTTTTTTACAAAACAAAAATAAGATAGGACCCTTTTCTGGTCATCAAGAGAGGCAGCCTGGCAAATATCTACCTTGCTAGATTTGATTCTTAGGACCTTTGTTTACAGGGATTATTTCAGCCTGATGGAGCCCACCACTTGAGAAGACAAATATCTTTTCTTTTCAAACATGCAGTGGAACATAAGCTTTGTGATGGCTATTGGTTTTTCCTTCATAATAACAAAATTGTTTCTTAAAATGCTATTTTTGATTCAGTACAGTCACCCAAGACATGGTCCTATTTGTCCCCAACATGGTTTTCTATTTGTCCCCAACAGTTTCATTATATTTTGTAATTGCATTAGTGCACCACAGTTATTGCTTAACCCAGTTCCATCTTCAGCAAGAAAGCAGAATTGTCAATTGCTTGCTTAACCTTATCCTTCTATATCTCTCCCATCCTTTCATCCACATTCAAAGGAGCCTAATGTAATTGTTTTTCAACTGAAGACATTGGAGCTTTCTAAAATATCCTGTTAAAATGACCCTATTAAATTTAAGCCCTTGGCCCACCTTACTCCAGCGTTTTATCTCGCACCACTCCTCCTCCTTGTTCCCCATGTTCACAACAGCAATCATGGTAGAAGTAGTTTTCACTTTTGTTTCATTCCATCCTTTTTTTTAATCCCCTCTTCCCCAGTAGAAGTAATAACCACTAGTCTGAATTAAGCATTTATCATCTGCCTGCATTTCCTATTTTTTTTTTTTCTTTTTAATTGTACTTTAGGTTCTCGGGTATATGTGCAGATCATGCAGGATTCTTGCATAGGTACATACATGGCAATGTGGTTTGCTGCTTCCATCCCCCCATCATCTATATCTGGCATTTCTACCCATGTTATCCCTCCCCAACCTCCACACCCCCCCCCCCCCCCCCCCCC
>PVKP010036207.1:0-22644 GCA_004027715.1 Plecturocebus donacophilus | reverse complement strand
TTTTTTTTCTGTGTCAAGGTGGCCAAAAGCCGCAGGGATGGAACACTCGCAGCCAGCCCAGCTGCACTGCCTCAGGGCACAGCATTTGCAACTGCAAGGTTGTCCGTTCGAATCTTCAGTAAAGCCAGTTTTACATTAGTGTCATCTTTTGAAAAATAAAATAGGGTCGTCTAGCTCCCAGCCTTGTACTCCTTCTGATGCATGACGGCAAACTTATCAAGGTTGGATTCTCAGGTCAATATAGGATAAAATTAACCCCTGGAAAACTCCACTCTGTGTAAATTAAAATAGCCATCTTTTAAAGTTGGGTGGCCAGATACTGGAACCTATAACCCAAAAATTACCCAGGCCGTATGGAAAATGGTCACAGAAACTCCTGGACACCCTAACCAGTTTCCATACATTAACCAATAAATGAATTTAGTGCAACCCCCCTCCGTGGCTAAAACACTGCATAAAACAGGCTAGACTTTAGGTAATGTTAGCTGGCAAAAAAAAAGCCCCTTCTGGGCTGGCTATTTTCCCCACCCCAGCGAAGGATCAAAAATCACCTCCACCCTACTCAGGACCCTCTGAATCAGGGCCACAGCTCCCCCCCCACCCGGACTAATAACCAACCCTTGTTTCCCCTGCACACCCGCAGCGGGGGCCCCACACCCACCGGCGGTCCTTACTCTCTGAGAGGTGCTCCCAACAGGAAAAGACAATCGGGGTCGCCCATTCTTTGTTCACAGCCCCTACTTGCCAAGTAACTTATATGACTGAAAGGTGATAAAAATTAAAAAGAGGGCTAAAACACCCAGTTCTCGCACAAGTTTTATTAAGAGCAAGAAAAAGCTGGCGGGCTGCACCCAAAATTAGCGCGCAGCAGCATCCGTGGCATGGCAAAGAATTTTTATGGCCTGCAAGCCGGCAGATGCCTCCAGTGTGAGGGGCTGTGCAGGAGGGGAGGTGCTGGGAAACTGCTAAGAAAGTTCACAGAAGTCCTGCTGGTGAACTGCTAAGCTGGCGAGATGAGAAGGGTTAAATACCTGCTAAAATGAAAACTTCCCTGGGAGGTGATCTTGCTGGGAGTCTGGGAACTTAAGGTGGTGACAGGGTTTTACAATGAAATAAGTTCTGTCAGAAGCCTCAACATCCCCCATTTAAAAGATTTTTCCCTCTACCCAACCCCAATGGAACCCCAACACTTTGGGGGTCACCAGGCTCTGAACATTTTTCACCGGTATCTTTTAGAAAGGTCTAAGGGAGTGGCTCACAAGACCACTAACCTTTCCAAGGTGGGGACTGTAACTCAGGGTCCGCAGGAGTCACTGGCTGCCTTAAGTGTCTACAAGATGCTTGTGGCACCTACACTCCTATTAACGCTGAGGCTCCAGAAACTCAGTGGGCCATCAATCTGACTTTTGTTTCCCAGTCCGCCCTAGACATTAAAAGGTTACAAAAATTGGAAAAAATTCCAGGAAATAAATTTGTCCCAATTGCTAGAATTGCCCAGAAAGTTTTCTACAATAGGAACACTTCAGAAGCCAAACAGAGTAAAAGAGTTACTAAAGCAGTAATAGCAGCCTCCAGGAGATCTTAGTCATTCCACGGGGACAGGAAGCTTCTAGGGGTCCCAGGCCCAAGCTAGGATACAACCAGTGTGCATATTTAATAAGGCAATTAGCCAAGATCTTGTTGCATTCTGAACTGAGTTCCCAAAGTGTACACTACTCCAATATGTGGATGACCCACTCTTAGCTACAAAAACCCAGGAGGCCTGTAAAGAGACCACCCAGTCATTATTAAAAATCCTGCAGACTCTGGGGTACCAGGTCTCAGCTAAAAGGTCCAACTCCACCAGCCAAAAGTGACCTACCTGGACTACATTATAAAGAAAGATAACCGGGCACTAGGACTCAGTCAAGTTCAAGCAGTGCTGCAAATACCCACCCCCACCACAAGACACCAGGTACGAGAGTTCCTTGGAGCAGTAGGGTACTGCAGGCTATGGATTTTGGAATTTGCCGAAATAGCCAAGCCCCTGTATGCATGTACTGCAAAAAATCTGCCTTTGGCTTGAACAGAAATAGAGCAACAGACCTTTGACAAGCTCAAAACTGCCTTAACTACAGCCCCAGCCTTGGCCCTGCCAAACATCTCTAAATCCTTCCGGTTGTTTGTGCCTAAGGGGGTACTCACCCCGACATTGGGACCATGGTCCCGGCCAGTCGCCTATCTTTCAAAAAGACTTGATCCTGTAGCCTCCGGGTGGCCAGCTTGTCTAAGGTCGGTGGCAGCTACAGCCCTGTTAGTTAAGGAAGCAGATAAACTAACCTTGGGGCAGGAGTTAAACGTAGTGGCACCCCACGCGGTGGAGTCACTACTCCGTGGAGCTCCAGGAAAATGGATGTCAAATGCCCGCATAGTTCAATATCAGGCCTTACTTCTGGATCAGCCCCATGTAAAGTTTTTAAAGACTACAGTTTTAAAGCCTGCCACACTGCTGCCAGACAGCAATCCAGAGGAACCCATACATGACTGCCAACAGACGGTGGACATCCTCCATGCGGCTCGACCAGACCTGACATCTCTGCAGAACCCAGAAGAGGTACTGTATACAGATGGCAGCAATTTCGTGATCAACGGAGTCAGGTATGCCGGGGCAACTGTAGTCACCCTAGGGTGGGTTATATGGGCCCAGGCTCTTCCACACGAAACCTCGGCCCAAAAGACAGAACTCATAACTCTGATAAAGACCTTTAACTGGGAGGAGAGAAAAACTGTTAACATCTACACAAATAGCCGGTATGCCTTTGCTACAGCTCATGTACATGGAGTCATTTATAAAGAAAGGGGACTACTTACCTCAGAGGGAAAGATCATCAAAAACAAGGAAGAAATGCTAGCCCTACTGGAGGCTATATGGAAGCCCAAGGCAGTGGCATTAATACACTGCAAAGAACACAAAAGGGAGATTCACCAGAGGCGAGGGGAAATAGAGCAGCTGACCTACAAGCCAGAGAGGCAGCCTTGGGATCAGTAAAACCTCTGACGCTTCTTGTAACTCTGCCGGCCCCAACCCTGCCCCCTACCCCTACATATGCACCTGATAAAGAAACTTTGCTAAAGAACAGGGGTGCACACAAGATTCCATGGGATGGTGGACTCTACCGGACACAAAAATTGTGATCCCTGAGACTCTAGAATGGGTTCTAGTTTAGAACACACACCAGGCTACACACTTAGGGTAAACAAAACTAACTGAGCTACTGAGGGCCAGATACCACATTCCACATCTACATACACTTGTCAGGGAAACTACAACTCAATGTGATGTATGTGCCAGGGTAAATCCAGGAGAGAGTAAATCCAGTCAGGCAGGAATAAGACTGAGGGGTAATAGCCCAGGAGAACACTAAAAGATGGATTTTACTAAAAGCCCCAGCGTGTGGCTATAGATATCTCTTTTGTATTTGTAGACACCTTCTCTGAATGGGTCAAGGCTTTCCCTGCTAAAACTGAAACTGCACGGTGATGACAAAAAAATTATTACAGAACCTGGTCCCTCAGTTTGGCTTGCCCCTAACTCTGGGATCAGATAATGGCCCTGCATTTATTGCACAAGTTTCTCAGGGCCTGGCGAAGGCCCTGGTCATATCTTAAAAACTACACTGTGCCTGTCGCCCCCAGAGTTCAGGGCAGATTAAGAAGATGAACTGGACCATAAAAGAGACTCTAACAAAGTTTATCCTAGAGACCGGTGAAAGCTGGGTCAGCCTGCTTCCTTTTTGTCCTCTTCCACGTCCGATGCACACCCTATCAGAAGGGTTTCTCCCCTTTTGAAATCATGTTTGGTAGGGCCCCTCCCTTACTCCCCAGACCCTTGGATACCATGCATGCTGAAATCCATAATCATACACTCCTTAAGTCTTTACAGGTGCTCCAGTCTGTTCAATCACAGGTACACCAGCTCATTAAGAACACCCGTCTCACCCCATTGGACCTCATAGAGCAGCCAACATACCGCTTCCAGCCTGGAGACTCTGTCCTTGTTAAGAGATTTACCACCTCTGGCCTCACTCCTCATTGAAAGGGACCCTACACAGTTATTCTGACCACAACCACCGCACTCAAGGTGGATGGACTGACGGCCTGGATTCATCACACCCGCACCAAGGCAGCCCCGCTGGAGGAACAATGGAGAGTCGTACACCCATCCCCCAGTTCACAAAAGCTAAGACTTGTGTGTTCTTCGTGGTCACCATCCTCGCCTCCCTAATCTGTGTTGTAAATCCTTATAGTAAGCCTCCCTTAAAACCTATCTACTAGCAATGGGTCCTCACAAAAGGGTCACTGAAACAATTTGCTAACTCCATAACTGGAGGAGAATCAATCCTTAAAAATTTAACCCTAAAGTATGTCCCCGGGCAGTCAGTGACTTTCTCCCTAGATTTATGTGCCCTCCTTAAAGGCCCATGGCAGGCCAGGGCCTGGGCCACAGGCCCCATAATTGAATGTGGTAACAGAGATTATGAGAAAAATCTCCAAGCTATGAAACTATATCTGTGCCCAGAATCCACACCAGATAGAAAATGAAATTGTAATAACTTAAATGAGTTCTTTTGCCCCCATTGGGGTTGTGAGTCCATTTCTACTATACCAGGACATGTTGTAAATAAGGACACTTTCATTTCACTTACCCGAGGCTTCCCCCCGAACCCATGCACCACCGGTTCCTGTAACCCTCTAAAATTCCAAAATACAAGGGGATTAGATTTACTGTTGCTAAAACAAGGGGGATTATGTGCAGCCCTTAATGAACAAAGTTGTTTTTATACTAACAAAACAGGCCTTATCCGAAAAACTCTCTCTCTCGTCAGAAAAAATATTGAGACTAGAAGGCAACTTCGAGAGGCATCAGAAAATTGGTATCAGAAATTGTTCTCTTGGTCCCCTTGGCTTACATCCCTTCTCACTGGTTTAATAGGTCTTCTAGTCCTGCTTTTACTGGGACTCATAGTCAGCCAATGTCTTCTAAACTTATTACTCAGATTCATACAAAATAGAATAGATTCAGTAAAGCTAATGGTGTTAAAATCTCAGTATACTCCCATACCACAAAAGGAATTAATGATTCAATTCCTTTACATAAGAACAGGGGGGAATGTGATGTGGCAAGGAAAATGGCTTCAGCCAGGCTAAAATGTAATGGTTTCTCAGGCTCACAGGCTGTGTGCAGGCTCACAGGCTAGTGATAAGGCACTACGATTAATCAGGCCAACGCCAGGTGCAGACACCAGCCTCATTTCAATGTAATTCAAGAACTCGCCGATCAGGGTTGCACGAACCCTGAGAAGAAACCCCCTTGTCTCTAGCTGCTGGCCTTGGCTTCTGAACAAACTGCTTGCTTACTGATATTGGGAGTTTTCACTGTCTCTAACTGCTGACCTTGGCTTCTGTACAAACTGCCTCCTTGCAAAGATCCCCAGTCCCCCAGCCCCGGAAAATCCCCCAGCCCCCAGAAGAAGTGTTTTTCAGTATAAAAGCCTAGCTCTCCCTCAACTCGGGGCCACGGGTTGGAGAGACATGAGTCCTCCGTGGTCACCAGCAATAAAGACCCTGCAATTCATCATGCTTTTGTCTTGGTGCTGATCTTCTTATCTCGCTAAAAATACAACACTATGATCCTCTTCACAGAACTGGAAAAAACCACCGTAAACTTTATATGGAACCAAAAGAGAGCCTGTATAGCCAAGTCAATTCTAAGCAAAAAGAAGAAAGCTGGAGGCATCACAATACCAGACTTCGAACTATACTACAAGATACAGTAATCAAAACAGCATGACACTGGTACCGAAACAGAGATATAGACAAATGAAACAGAACAGAGGCCTCGGAGGCAATGCCAAACATCTACAACCATCTGAGCTTTTACAAACCTCACAAAAAGAAGACATAGGGAAAGAATTCCCTGTTTAATAAATGGTGTTGGGATAACTGGCTAGCCATATGCAGAAAGCAGAAACTGGACCCCTTCCTGACACTTTACACTAAAATTAACTCCAGATGGATTAAAGACCTAAATATCAGACCTAACACCATAAAAACCCTAGAAGAAAACCTAGGCAAAACCATTCAGGGCATAGGCATAGGCAAGAACTTCATCACTAAAACATCAAAAGCGCTGGCAACAAAAGCCAAAACAGACAAATGGGATCTAATTAAACTCCGGAGCTTCTACACAACGAAAGAAAAATCATTAGAGTGAACCGGCAACCAACAGAATGGGAAAAAAATTTTGCAATTTACCCATCTGACAAAGGCCTAATATCCAGAATCTACAAAGAACTAAAACAGATTTACAAGACAAAAACAAACAAACCTATTCAAAAGTGGGCAAAGGATATGAACAGACACTTTTCAAAAGAAGACATATATGAGGCCAACAAACATATGAAAAAAATCTCATCATCACTAGTCTTTAGAAAAATGCAAATCAAAACCACATTGAGATTCCATCTCACGTTAGAATGGCAATCATTAAAAAATCTGGAGACAACAGATGCTGGAGGTGATGTGGAGAAATAGGAACACTTTTACACTGTTGGTGGGAGTGTAAATTAGTTCAACCATTGTGGAAGACAGTGTGGCAATTCCTCAAGGACCTAGAAATAGAAATTCCATTTGACCCAGCAATCCCATTACTGGGTATATACCCAAAGGATTATAAATAGTTCCATTATAAAGACACATGCACACATATGTTCATTGTGGCACTCTTTAAAATAGCAAAGACCTGGAACCAACCCAAATGCCCACTGATGATAGACTGGACAAGGAAAATGTGACACATATACACCATAGAATGCTATGCAGCCATAAAAAATGATGAGTTTGTGTCCTTTGTAGGGACTTGGATGAATCTGGAAACCATCATTCTCAGCAAACTGACACAAGAACAGAAAAGCAAACACAACATGTTCTCACTCATAGGCGGGTATTGAACAATGAGAACACATGAACACAGGGAGGGGAGCATCACACATTGGGGTCTGTTGGGGAGGAACTAGGGGAGAGACAGTGAGGGGTAGGGAGTTTGGGAGGGATAAAATGGGGAGAAATGCCAAATATAGGTGACGGGGATGGAGGCAGCAAACCACATTGCCATGTATGTGCCTATGCAACAATCCTGCATGTTCTGCACATGTACCCCAGAATCTAAAATGCAATTATATATATATATATATATATACACACACACCTATATATATACATACATATATATATATATATGTTTGTGTATATATTATATAAAAGAAGTGTGGCAGCTGGCTCATGCTCATGGGAATCACCGATATTACCATGTTCCCCATCATTCTGAAGCACCTGGATTGACAGAATGATGGAATAGCCTTTTTAAGTCACAATTACAATGCCAACTAGGTGACAGTACTTTGCAGGGCAGGGGAAACATTCTCCAGAATCCTGTATATGCTCTGAATCAGCATCCAATATATGGTACAGTTTCTCCCATAGCCAGGATTCACAGGTCCAGGAATCAAGAGGTAGAAGTGGAAGTGATATCACTCACCATCACCCCTAGTGATCCACTAGGAAAATTTTTGCTTCCTGTTCCCACAAGATTACATTCTGCTGTCTTAGTTCCAGAGGGAGGAACACTGCCACAAGAAGATACAACAAAGATTCCATTAAACTGGAAGTTAAAATTGCCACGTAGGCCAGGTACAGTGGCTCATGCCCATAATACCAGCACTTTGGAAGGCTGAGGCGAGTGCACCATAAGGTCAGGAGCTCAAGACCAGCCTGACTAATATGGTGAAACCCTGTCTCTACCAAAAATACAAAAATTAGCCAAGTGCTGTGGCAGGTTTTTGTAGTCCAAGCTACTTGGGAGGCTGAGGCAGGAGAATCACCAGAACCCAGGAGGCGGAGGTTGCAGTGAGCCAAGATTGCCCCACTGGGCTACAGAGTAAGACTCCGTCTCAGAAAAAAAAAAAAAAAACCTAGGCACTTTGGGCTCCTCCTGCCTTTAAGTCAACAAGCTAAGAAGGGAAGTTAAGTGTTGGCTGGGGTGATTTGACCCAGATTATCAAAATGGGGGTAAGGAAGAGAATGCATGGAATACAGGAGGTCCATTAGGGCATCTCTTAATATTACCATGACCTGTGATTAAGATCAATGGGAAACTACAACAGCTCAATCCAGGCAGGACTACACATGACCCTGACTCTTCAGGAATGAAGGCTCGAGTCACTCTACCAGGGGGGAAAAAAAAAAGACCTCCCTAGGTGCTTGTTAAAGGCTAAGGGAATACAGAATGGGTAGTAGAAGAAGGTAGTCATCAATACCAGCTATGACCAGCTGCAAAACAAGGACTATAATTGTCATCAGTAGTTCCTCCTTTTGTGAAAAACATGTTTGTGAATGTATACACTTGCACTAAGAAAATACCTTCTGCTTATTTCCTTTCTCCTTTACCATGTGATATAATATTTATTTATTTCACATCAGCATTTAAGTATTGTTAGCTTTATGTGGTAGTATTTGGGTTGGGGATTGGTGCATTTCTCATTGTAGGAAGGATAGTTGTATTATGTTAGGCATAATCATGACCTTATTATTGTCTTCATTTGAAAATTATGTATGATCTCAGGAGATACATACAGGTTCAAGTTGACAAGGGGTGGACTTGTGATGGCTAACACTGAGTATCAACTTGACTGGATTGAAGGATACAAAGTATTGTTCATCATGGATGTGTCTGTGAGAGTGTTGCCAAAGGAGATTAACATTTGAGTCAGTGGGCTGGGAGAGGCAGATCCACCCTTAACCTGGATGAGCACAATCTAATCAGCTGCCAGCATGTCTAGAATGTAAGCAGGCAGAAAAATGTAAAAAGAGAGACTGGTCTAGCCTCCCATCCTACATCATTTTCCTGTCCTGGATGCTTCCTTCCCTCGAACATTAGAGTCCAAGTTCTTCCGTTTGGGAACTCAAACTGGCTCTCTTTGCTACTCAGCCTTCAGAGAGCCTATTGTGGGACCTTGTGATTGCATGAGTTAATACTTAAAAAACTCATATATGTATATGTATATATATATATATATATTTATACACACACACATACACATACATCTGTATTCATATGTGTATATATATATATAACATACATATACGAGTTACATATATATGAGTTATATATATGATATATATATAGTTCTGTCCCACTAGAGGATCCCGACTAATACAATATCCCATGCAAATGGAAACCAAAAAAGAGTAGGAGCAGCTATACTTATTTCATATAAAATAGGTTTGAAGCCAAAAACTATCAAAAGAGACAAAGAAGGTCACTATATAAAGATAAAGGGATCAATTAAGCAAGAGGGATTAGGAATTTTAAATACATATGCACCCAACATTGGAGCTTCCAGATATATAAAACAAATATTATCAGAGCTAAAGAGAGAGAAAGAGAGAGATCCTAATAGCTGGAGACTGGAACACCCAATTTTAAATACATATGCGCCCAATACTGGAGCATGTAGATGTATAACACAAATGTTATCAGAGCTAAAGAGAAAGATCCCAATACAATATTAGCTGAAAACCTGAACACCCCATTTTCAGCACTGGACAGATCTTCTAGACACAATATCAACAAAGCAACATTGGACTTAATCTGTACATAGACCAAAAGGACCTAGTAGACTTACAGAGAACCTTTTCATCCAACAGCTGCAGAATACACATTATGTTCTTTACCACATGGATCATTGTCAAGGATGGACCATATTTTACATCACAAAACAAGTCTAAAAACATTCAAGAAAAAATTGAAATAATATCAAGCATTTTCTCTGACCATGATGTAAAGAAACTAGGTATCAACAACAAGAGGAATTTGAGAAACTATAGAAACACATGAAAATTAAAAATATGCTCCTGAATGAATGGTAGGTCAGAAATTAAGAAGAAAATTGAAAATTGTTCTTGAAAAATTAATAAGAGAAGTACAACATACCAAAACCAATGGGATACAGCAAATGTAATAATAAGTTTATAGCTGTAAATGCCTCCATTAAAAACAAAAATAAAGTAAAAGAAAAACTTAAAATGACCACTCTAACAATGCATCTTAGAAAACCAAGAGCAAATCAAACACAAAATTAGTTGAAGAAATAATAAATATCAAAGCAGAAATAAAATAGAAATGACAAAAATAGAAAATTTCAATGAAACAAAAAGTTATGTTTTTGAAAAGTTAAATTGGCAAACCTTTAGACAGACTATTAAATGAAAAGAAAATCCAAACTAATAAAATCAGAAACGAAAAACAAGACATTACAACGGATACTGCAGAAATTCAAAGGATCATTAATGTCTAACATAAGCAACTATATGCCAATGTTACGAAATCTACAAGAAATGGATAAATACCTAGACATTTACAATCTACCATGATTGAACCTTGAAAAAAATTTAAAAACCTGAACAGAACAATAAGCCCAGAATCTGATGGCTTCACTGCTGAATTCCACAAAACATTAAAAAAAAAAAAAAAAACCCTAATACCAATCCTATTCAAAATATTTTTAAAGATAGAGAAGGAGGGAATAGTCCAAACTCATTCTTCAAGGTCAGTAGTACACTGATAAAACCAGAGAAGACACCTTAAAAAAAGAAAGAAAGAAAAAGAAAAAAAAAAAAAAGAAAGCTACAGGCAAGTATCTCTGATGGATATTGATTCAAAAATCCTCAACAAAACACTAGAAAACTGAATTAAAGATTATTCATCATGATCAAATGAGATTTATCCTTGGAATGCGAGGATGGTTCAACATATGCAAGTCAATAAACGTGATACATCAGATCAGCAAAATAAAGATGAAAACTATATCATTTCAATTGATGCTGAAAAAGCATTTGATAAAATTGAACGTCTTTATCATAAAAATCTTTAAAAACTTGGTGTAAAAGAAACATACTTCAACATAATAAAAACTATTTATGATAGACCCACAGCTAGTATCATACTGAATAACGAAATACTGAAAGCCTTTCCTATAAGATTTGGAACGCAGGTAAGAATGCCCACTTTTATCACTGCTATTCAACACAATACTAGAAGTTTTGTTAGAACAATCAGACAAGAGAAAGGTACAGAAGGCATCCAAATCAAAAAGAAAGAAGTCAAATTATACTTGTTTGCAGATGATATGATCTTATATTTAGAAAACACTGAAGATGCCACTAAAAAACTATTAGAATTGATAATTCAGTAAATTGCAGGATATAAAATCAACATAAAAATCAGTAGAATTTCACTGGATGTGGTGGTGGGCACCTGTAATCCCAGCTACTCTGGAGGCTGAGGCAGGAGAATCATTTGAACCCGGGAGGCAGAGGTTGCAGTGAGCCAAGATGGTGACACTGCACTCTCCAGCCTAGGTGAAAGGGTGAGATTCCATGTCAAAAGAAAAAAGAAAGAACAGTAGAATTTATGTATGCCAAAGTGAATAATATGAAAAAGAAATTAAAAAGTAACCTTATTTACAACAGGCACAAATAAAATTAAATACCTAGGAATTAACTTAGTCAAAGAAGTAAAAGATGACTATAATAAAAACTATAGAACACTGATGAAATAAAAATTAAAGAGGACACCAAAAACTGAGAAGATAGTCCATGATCATGCATTGGAAGAATTAACAGTTTTAAAATGTTCACCCTACCCTAAGCATTCTACAGTTTCAATGCAATCACTATGAAAATACCAATAGCATTCTTCACATAAATAGGAAAAACAATTATAAACTGTATATGGAACCACAAAAGAACCAGAATAGGAAAAGCTATCCCAAGCAAAAAGAGTCAAAGTGGAGAAATTACATTACCTGACTTTGAATTATGCTATAGAGCTACAGTAACCAAAATAGTATGGTACTAGCATAAAAATTGACACATAGCCCAATGGAACAAAATAGAGAACCCAGAAACAAACGCATACACCTACAGTGAACTCATTTTCAACAAAGATGCCAAGAACATACACTGAGGAAAAGAGAGTCTGTTCAATAAATGGTAGTGGGAAAACTATACATCCATATGCAAAAGAATGAAACTAGATTCCTATCTTTGGCTATATACAAAAATCAAATCAGAATGGATTACATACTTTAAAAAAAACCTCAAATTATCAAACTATGAAAAAAGGAAAACTTTTGCAGAACTCTCCAGGACATTGGTCTGAGCAAAAATTTCTTAGATAATGCCCCAAGGGCACAGGCAATAAAAGCAAAAATGGACAAATCAGATCATAACAAGTTAAAAAGCTTCTACACAGCAGAGGAAACAGTCAACTCAGGGAAGACACGATCCACAGAATAAGAGAAAATATTTGCAAACCACCTATTGGAAAAGGAATTAATAACCAGAAAACATAAGTAGCTCAAACAACTCTATAGAAAAAAATAATAATCTGATTGAAAAATGTGCAAAAAATCTGAACAGACATTTCTCAAAAGACATACAAATAGAAAACAGTCATATAAAGAGGTGTTCAATATCACTGACTGGAGAAATGCAAGTCAAAACTGCAATAAGATATCGTGTCACCCCTGTTCAAATGGCTTGTATCTGAGTGACAGGCAATAAAAATGCTAGTGAGAATGTGAAGGAAAAGAAAACCTTGGACTCTCTTCGTGGAAATGTAAATTAGTACCACCATTATGGAGGACACTCAAAAAACTAAAGATAGAGCTGTTGTAAGATCCAGCAATTCCATTGCTAGGTATATACACAAAAGAAATAAAACTGGTATGTCAAAGAGATATCTGCACCCCATGTTTGTTAAGCACTGTTTCCAACAGCCAAGATTTGAAAGCAAACTACCTTTTCATTAACAGATGAGTACATATAGAAAATGTGGTACTTATCATAATGGAGTATTATTCAGCCATAAGAGAATGAGATCCTGTCATTTACAACAATATGGATGGAACTGAAGGTCATTATGTTAAGTAAAGTAAGACAGGCACAGAAAGGCAAACACTGCATGGTCTCACTTATTTGTGGGATCTAAAAATCAAAATAATTGAACTCATAAAACAGAGAGTAGAAAGATGGTTACTAGAAGCTGAGAAGGGTAGTGGGTGCTTGGGGTAATAAAGAGATAGTTAATGGGAATAGAAAAACCATAGTTAGAAATAATGAAATGAAACCTAGTATTTGATAGCACAGCAGGATGACTCTAGTCAATAAAAATTTAATTGTATATTTCAAAATAACTAAAATAGTATAACTGGATTGTTTGTAACATAAAGAATAAATGCTGGAGGAGATGGCCACCATATTTTCCATGATGGGATTATTATACATTACATGCCTGTATCAAAACATCTCACATACACCTTAAATATATACATTACTATGTATCCACAAAAATTAAAAATTTAAAATTTAAAAACAATAACAAACAAAAAACAAAACTGAGTACATGAAGAATAAATGAATGTTGAGAGACTATTTGTGTTGCCCTGTACTGATTGTTGTAGTTTGTTTTTTGTAACATTCTCCCTATCTCTTACTATTTCTCCATTATATCTGCCACTGCTTTAGCTCGTACCTTTGTATTTTGCTTCGATTCCTGAAGTTTCTTTCTTCCACAGTAGTCTCATTTAATTTATGCTCTCCATTAAAAGTCAAATTGATCTGGCAATAAATCTTAACTATGTACACTTCCATCTTCCAGTGTCTCTATATAGATAGTACAATAATTTTAAACTTTAAGATGTAACATCCTTCATAAGATACAGCCATTGTTAAATGTCTAGTTTCATCTTTCCCAACAACTTACTGAAGATTCAACTGAACTCAGAACAGATGTTTCACTTCTCCCAGACTTTACCTAGAACATTGACCCTACTAACTACTCAATGACCTTTTCTCATCTCAGTTATTTCTTCTTCTTCAAATTTAGCTTTGACTTATGAAACAGACTAAAATCGACATGTCATAGAACAGTTATTAAAATATATCACTCTTACTAACCAAAAACTTGAGTTAGACATTAATGGCTAAGGTAATTATTAAAACATTTCTGAAAAACTTATTGGTTAAAGAAAAGGAATAAAAATAGGGAAAAGAATACTTAGAATTGCACAATAATGAAAATAATACTTTTAACATTCTACTACTTTATTGTGTGTAAAAAAAATCTAAAAAAAAATATAGCATTAAACAAAAATCCTGAAATGTGCTAACAAAAGAAAATACAATAGAAACAAAATAAAAACCACATCTTTAATAATGTATAGAACAACCAGACAAAAGATCAACAAGGAAATAACCTGAACAACACTATAGAACAACTGGACTTAAAGGACATATACAGAACATGTCACTCACTAACAATGAATATACATTTTCTTCAAGTTAACATAAAATCATCTCCAGGATAGACCACACTTTGGGTTACAAAACAAGTCTTTCAAATTCACAAAGCTTGAAATCAGGAAAAGCATATTTTCCAAATGCTATGGAATGAAATTTAAAATCAACAGCAGGGGAAAACTGAAAATTCAGAAATAAGTAAAAATTAACGTATTCTTCACTTAGCAATGGGTCAAAGAGGAGATAATAAGGGAAATTTTTTTAAAAAAAAACCTTGAGACAATTAAATAAAAATAGAACATACCAAAACTTATGATATAGTTAAAGCAGTACTAACAAGAAAATTTATAGCTGTAAACATAAAAATTTAAAAAAAAAAAAAAAAAGATCTCAAGTCAACAACCTAATTTTATACCTCAAAGAACTAATAAAAACAAGAGCAAAATAAACTCAAGGCCAGGAAAAGGTAGGAGTAATAAAATTTACAGCACACATAAATAAAACAGAGAATACAAAAACAATACAAAAATATCAACAAAATTAAGAGCTGGTTTTTTGAAAAGATTGATAAAACTAAAAAACCCTTAGCTAGATTGACTACAGAAAAAGAGAAATAAGACTCAAAATAACTAAATCAGATGAAAGAGGAGACAATACAACTGATGTCAAAAAGTATGATTTAAAAAAGTATAAGAGAATACTATAAACAACTGTAGGCCAAGAAATTGAACAATTTAGAATTGACACATTCTTGGACATACATAATCTATCAAGACTAGATCATAAAAAAACAGAAAATCTAAATAGACCAATAACTAGTGAACAAGTTGAATCAAGAATCAAAAAACTGCTAGATGCAGTGGCTCACACCTGTAATCCCAGCACTTGGAGAGGCCAAGGCAGGCAGAACACAAGGTCAGGAGATCAAGACCAGACTGGCCAACATGGTGAAACCCTGTCTCTACTAAAAAATACAAAAACTAGCTAGATGGCTGTAATCCCAGTTACTTGGGAGGCTGAGGTAGAAGAATTGCTTGAACTGGGACCCTGGAGGCAGAGGATGCAGCAAGCCAAGATCATGCCACTGCACTCCAGCCTGGGCTACAGAATGAGACTCTATTTAAAAAATAAAAATAAAAAAGAATCAAAAAATGTCACAACAAAATTAAAGCGTAAGTCCCAAAGGTTCAACTAAAGAATCTGATCAAATATTTAAAGAAGAATTAGGACCAGTCTTTCTGAAATATTTGTAAAAAACTGCAGAGGAAAGAATAGTTCCATGTTCACTCTTTGAGACCAGAATTACACCAACCACAAAGCCCATCAAAAACACTATACAGGAGTGTGATCCAAGATGGCCGATTAGGAGCAGCTCAGGATTGCAGCTCCCAGCAAAAGTGCAGAGGGTGAGTGGACGCCGCATTTCCAGACAGATTTTCATTGCCTAGAGACAAGGAGATTCCCAGGCGGAGAAGCCCCATGGGTCACCAGTGTGGCTGTTTCGGCCCACGGGGCTGTTTTGGCCAGCGTGGCTGTTTTGGCCCGGGGGGCTCTTTCGACCAGCATGGCTGTTTTGGCCAGCGGCAGTTCTCCACACAAAATACATGGGTCCGGGTGCCATTTTAGCTGGTGATTGGAGATCCTGGGAGACAGAGTCACCTATTCAACTGATTAAAAAAAGGAGACTGAAATAGAGAGCCAGGCCAGGAGATTCCTGGACAAAAAAAAAGTGCCACACATCTCAGTGTGGCTGTTTCAGCTGGCGCAGTGGGTCGCTGCATGGGAAATTACACAGATCCCGGCTCATTACCAACAGGCACCAGGAACACCTGGGAGACAGAGTCACCCCTTCAACTCAAAAAAAAAAAAAAAAAAAAGGGCTCTGAGGCAGGGAGCAAGGTGATAAGGCTCAGCTGGTCCCACCCCCATAAGAAAACAGCAATCTGAAATGCTCTGGATTGACAGTTTCACAGCAAGCACAGTTGAACCCAGAACAGTCCAGCTCTGCAGGGGAGGTGTGTCCGCCATTACTGAGGCAGCCCACCACTGCAGAGGCAGCCCGCTGTTACAAAGAGAGTCCGCCATTATAGAGGTGGGCCACCAGTGCCGAGGCAGTTCTAACTATACTCGTATAAACAGAACAGCAGGGAAGTTCACACAGCAGTGGGCGGAACCCACAGCAGCTCAGCAACGCCTCGGCAGGCAGACAGTGACTAGGCTGCCTCCTTGCTGAGCAGGGCAGCCCTGAAAAAAGGCAGCAGCACAACAGAAACTCACAAATAAAGCCCTAAATCCCCGGGAGAGAGCACCCGGGAAAAAAGAATAGGAGGTTTATGAGTTCTGCTGCAGCAGACTTAAACGTACCTGCCCAGCAGCTTTGAATGAACAATGGAGCTCACAGCTCAGCACCTGAGCTCCTATAAAAGACAGACTGTCCCCTCAAGCAGCTCCCTGATCCCCATATATCCAAAGAGTCACCTCATAAAGGAGAGCTCAGACTAACATGTGGTGGGTATCCTTCTGGGACAAAGATAGCAGAAGAAACTGGCAGCAACCCTTACTGTTCTGCAGCACCTGCAGTGATCCCCCGGCAAGGAGGGCCTGTAGTCGACGTCAGCAGTCCTACAGCAGAGGGGCCTGAATGTTAGAAGGAAAACTAAGAAACAGAAATAAATAAATTAATCATCAACAAACTGGACGTCCACTCAGAGATCTAATTAGAGACCTAATCTAACAACTACAAAGATTACAGGCGGATGAACCCATAAAGATGGGAAGAAACCAGCACAAAAAGGATGAAAACACCCAAAACCAGAACACCTCTCTTCCTACAAGGGATCACAACTCCTCACCAGCAAAGGAAAAAGGCTGCATGGAGAATGAGTGTTATTAATTGACAGAATCAGGCTTCAGAAGGTGGGCAATAAGAAACTTCTCTGAGCTAAAAGAACATGTTCTAACCCAATGCAAAGAAACTAAGAACCTTGAAAAAAGATTTGACGAAATACTAATGAGAATAAACAACTTAGAGAGGAATATAAGTGAATTGATGGAGCTGAAAAACACAACACGAGAACTTGATGAACCATACACAAGTTTCGACAGCCTAACTGACCAAGCAGAAGAAAGGATATCAGAGGTCAGAGATCAACTCAATGAAATAAAATGAGAAGGCAATATTAGATGAAAAAGGGTAACAAGGAATGAACAAAGTCTCCAAGAAATATGGGACTATGTAAAAAGACCTAATCTGTTTGATAGGTGTACCTGAATGTGATGGAGAAAATGAATCCAAGCTGGAAAATACTCTTCATGATATTATCTGAGAAAACTTCCCCAACCTAGCAAGGCAGGCCAATATTCAAGTTCAGGAAATACAGAGAACACTACAAATTTGTTCCTCAAGAAGAGCAACCCCAAGGCACATAATCGTCAGATTCACCAGGGTTGAAATCAAGGAGAAATTACTAAGGGCAGCCAGAGAGAAAGGACAGGTTACCCACAAAGGGAATCACATCAGACTCACAGCAGATCTCTCGGGAGAAACCCTACAAGCCAGAAGAGAGTGTGGGCCAATATTCAACATCCAAAAAAAGAGAACTTTCAACCCAGAATTTCATATCTAGCCAAACTAAGCGTCATAAGTGAAGGAAAAATAAAATGCTTCATGAACAAGCAAGTACTCAGACATTTCATCACCACCAGGCCTGCTTTACAAGAGGTCCTGAAAGAGGCAATAAACATAGAAACAACGAGTACCAGCCACTCCAAAAGCATACCAAATGGTAAAGAGCATCAACACAATGAAGAAACTACATCAACTAATGGGCAAAACAGCCAGCTAGCATCAAAGTGGCAGTATCAAATTCAAACATAACAATATTAACCCTAAATGTAAATGGACTAAATGCCCCAATCAAAAGACACAGAGAGGCAAATTGGATAAAAAGCCAAAACACATTGGTGTGCTATATCTAGGAAACCCATCTCACATGCAAGGATACACAAAGGCTCAAAATAAAGGGATGGAGGAAGATTTACCCAGCAAATGGAGAGAAAGAAAAGCAGGAGTTGCAATTCTTGTCTCTGATAAAACAGACTTTAAACCAACAAAGATCAAAAGAGACAAGGAAGGACATTACATAATGGTAAAAGGATCAATGCAACAAGAAGAACTAACTATCCTAAATATATACACACCCAATACAGGAGCACCCAGATACATAAAGCAAGTTCTTAATGACTTACAAAGAGTCATTAAGACTCCCACACAATAATAGTGGGAGACTTTAACACCCCATTGTCAATATTAGACAGATCAATGAGACAGAAAATTAACAAGGATATCCAGGACTTGAACTCAGACCTGGAACAAGCAAACCTAATAGACATTTACAGAACTCTCCACCCCAAATCCACAGAATATACATTCTTCTCAGCACCACATCACACCTACCCTAAAATTGACCACATAATTGGAAGTAAATCACTCCTCAGCAAATGCAAAAGAATGGAAGTCGTAACAAACACTCTCTCAGACCACAGTGCAATCAAGTTAGAATTCAGAATTCAGAAACTAACTCAGAACCGCACAGCTTCATGGAAACTGAACAACTGGCTCTTGAATGTTTACTGGAAAAACAATGAAATGAATGCAGAAATAAAGATGTTCTTCAAAACCAACGAGAACAAAGACACAACATACCAGAATCTCTGGGACACATTTAAAGTAGTGTCTAGATGAAAATATATAGCAATAAATGCCCATATGAGAAGCAAGGAAAGATCTAAAATCGACAACCTATCATCAAAATTGAAAGAGCTAGAGGATCAAGATGAAAAAAACTCAAAACCTAGCCAAAGACAAAAAATAACTAAGATCAGAGCAGAACTGAAGGAGATAGAGACACAAAAAAACCTTCAAAAAATCAATAAATCCAGGAGCCAGTTTTTCGAAAAGATCAACAAAATAGACCATTAGCCAGATGAATAAAAAAGAAAAGAGAGAAGAATCAAATAGATGCAATAAAAAACAATAAAGGGGATATCACCACAGATTCCACAGAAATACAAACCATCATCGGAGATTATTACAAAAACTCAATGCACATCAACTAGTAAACCTGGAAGAAATGGATAAATTCCTGGACACTTGCATCCTCCAAAGCCTAAACTGGGAAGAAGTCGAAACCCTGAATAGACCAGTAACAAGGGCTGAAGTTGAGGCAGCAATTAAAAGCCTACCACCCAAAAAAAGCCCAGGTTCAGATGAGTTCCCAGCTAAATTCTACCAGACATACAAAGAGGAGCTGGTACCATTCCTTCTGAAACTATTCCAAACAATACAAAAAGAGGGAATCCTTCCTAAGTCATTTTATGAGACCAACATCATCCTGATACCAAAACCTGGCAGAGATTCAGCAAAAAAAGAAATCTTCAGACCAATATCCATGATGAACACAGATGCAAAAATCTTCAGTAAAATACTGGCAAACTGATTGCAACAGAACATCAAAAAGCTTATCCACCATGATCAAGTAGGCTTCATCCCAGGGATGCAAGGCTGGTTCAACATATACAAGTCTATAAATGTAATTCATCACATAAACAGAACCCAAGCCAAAAACCACATGATTATCTAAATTGATGCAGAGAAGGCTTTTGACAAAATTCAACAGTCCTTTATGCTAAAAAACCCTCAATAAACTAGGTATTGATGGAACGTATCTCAAAATAATAAAAGCTATTTATGACAAACCAACAGCCAATATCACACTGAATGGGCAAAAATTGGAAGCATTCCCTCTGAAATCTGGCACTAGACAAGGATGCTCTCTCTCACCACTCCTATTCAATATAGTATTGGAAGTTCTAGCCAGAGCAATCAGGCAAAAAAAGAAATAAAGGGTATTCAAATAGGAAAGGAGGGAATCAAACTGTCTCTATTTGCAGATGACATGATTGTGTATCTAGAGGTCCCCATCGTCTCAGCCCAAAATCTCCTGAAACTGATAAGCAACATCAGCAAAGTCTCAGGATACAAAATCAATGTGCAGAAATCACAAGCATTCCTATACACCAATAACAGACTTAAAGAGAGCCAAATCAAGAATGAACTGCCATTCACAATTGCTACAAAGAGAATAAAATACCTAGGAATACAACTAACAAGGAACGTAAAGGACCTCTTCAAGGAGAACTACAAACCACTGCTCAACGAAATAAGAGAGGACACAAATAGATGGAGAAACATTCCATGTTCATGGTTAGGAAGAATCAATATCATGAAAATGGCCATACTGCCCAAAGTAATTTACAGATTCAACACTATCCCCATCAAGCTACCAATGACCTCCTTCACAGAACTGGAAAAAAACACCTTAAACTTCATACAGAACCAAAAGAGAGCCCACACAGCCAAGTCAATTCTATACAAAAAGAACAAAGCTGGAGGCATCACACTAGCGGACTTCAAACTATACTACAAAGCTACAGTAATCAAAACAGTGTGGTACTGGTACCAAAACAGAGATATAGACCAATGGAACAGAACAGGAGCAACAGCACACATCCACAACCACCTGATCTTTGATAAACCTGACAAAAACAAACAATGGGGAAAGGAGTATCTGTTTAATAAATGGTGTTCAGAAAACTGGCTAGCCATGTGCAGAAAGCAGAAACTGGACCCCTTCCTGACACCTTACACTAAAATTAACTCCAGATGGATTAAAGACTTAAACATAACACCTAACGTCATAAAAATCATAGAAGAAAACCTAGTCAAAACCATTCTAGACATAGGTCTAGGCAAGGACTTCATGATCAAAACACCAAAGGCATTGGCAACAAAAGCCAAAATAGACAAATGGGTCCTAATCAAACTCCACAGCTTCTGCACAGCAAAAGAAACAGTCATTAGAGTGAATCAGCAACCAACAGAATGGGAAAAAACTTTTGCAGTCTGCCGTTCTGACAAACAGCTGATATCCAGAACCTACAAAGAACTAAAACATATTTACAAGAAATAAACAAGCCCATTCAAAAGTGGGCAAAGTACATGCACAGACACTTTACAAAAGAAGACATACATGAGGCCAGCAAACATATGAAAAAATGCTCATCATCACTGGTCATTAGAGAAATGCAAATCAAAACTACATTGAAATACCATCTCACGCCAGTTAGAATGGCGATCATTAAAAAATCGAGAGACAATAGATGCTGGAGAGGATGTGGAGAAATAGGAACACTTTTACACTGTTGGTGGGAGTGTAAATTAGTTCAACCATTGTGGAAGACAATGTGGCGATTCCTCAAGGACTTAGACATAGAAATTCCATTTGACACAGCAATCCCATTACTGGATATATATCCAAAGGATTATAAACCATTCTACTATAAGGACATATGCACACAAATGTTCATTGCAGCACTGTTTACAATAGCAAAGACGTGGAACCAACCCAAATGCCCATCGATGATAGACTGGACAGGGAAAATGTGGAACATATACACCAAGGAATACTATGCAGCTGTAAAATACGATAAGTTTGTGTCCTTTGTGGGGACATAGATGAATCCGGAAACCATCATTCTCAGTAAACTGACACAAGAACAGAAAATCAAACACCACATGTTCTCACTCATAGGTGGGTATTGAACAATGAGAACACATGGACACAGGGAAGGGAGTATCACACACTGGGGTCTGTCGGGGGAAATAGTGGAGGGACAGTGGGGGATGGGGAGTTGGGGAGAGATAGCATGGGGAGAAATGCCAGATATAGGTAATGTGGAGGAAGGCAGCAAATCACACTGCCATGTGTGTACCTATGCTACAATCTTGCATGTTCTGCACATGTACCCCAAAACCTAAAACACAATAAAAAATAAATAAATAAAAACCAAAAAAAAGAAAAATAAAAGGAATTTTAAAAATTGGTTTCTTCCACCTAAAAAAGAAAAATGAAAAAAAAAAAAAAACACTATACAAAGAAAGACAAAGTTATAGCTCTACAGTCCTGATGAATATTGATGCAAAAATCCTCAACAAAATACTGCTAAAGTAAAATCAATGGCACTTTAAAACAATTATACACTATGACCAACTGGTATTTATGTTTGAGATATAAGGATAGTTCAACATATGAAAAGCAATCAATGTATTATACCACAGTAACAGAATAAGGAACAAAAAAGCCCCACATGATCATCCTAGCTGATGCAGAAAAAGCATTTGAC
>PVKP010036206.1:0-22645 GCA_004027715.1 Plecturocebus donacophilus | reverse complement strand
AATAAAATATTGGTTGGCTGCTTATTTGTTATTTTCATCCCCTATTCCTTCCTGTCTCCATTGTTAAACACAATTATTGGCATAAAAGAGGTTTTTAATACCCATTTTTAGACTGTATTTTAGCCTGGGCAATAAAACAAGAATCCCATTCTATCTCCCTCTTTCTCTTCCTCTTTCTTTCTCTCTTTCATTCTTTTTTATTCTTTCTTTTGCTGTTTCTTTCTTTCTCCTTTTCTCTTTTTCTAAAATCTCTTCCTCTTTCTTTCTCTTTCATTCTTTTTTCTTTCTTTTGCTGTTTCTTTCTTTCTCCTTTTCTCTCTTTTTCTAAAAAAAAAAAAAAAAAAAGAACTAGGCTCAGTCAAATGAGATTTCTTATTCTGATTGTGTGTAGTTCTGATTCACAGAGCATACTAGTTTACGTGCATTTATACTATACCGTTATCAAAACAGTGTAAATAATATGAAAAAGATATTCTTCTCTGCCTTCATTGCAAAAGCTATTGGCATTATTGCATATAGACTTGTGACTAAAGAAAATATGCATGTATCCTTATCACCTACCTCCAAATAGCAGTCAGCCATGCATGATGCAGAACGTAAGCCTTCAGCTGTTTTGAGTGCAAAACTTAGGGAATTAATAATAACAATTTAATGTCATCTCTAGCTTCCAAGCTAGAGTCAAAATACTTGCTTTTTTGAGTCGATCACAGTCTTGGAGGGATAGAAAATTAGTTTTGGATTATAACGGATTGTTTTACCAAATGCTCATACATAAAGATTTCACAGAAATTTAAAGGAGTGCTTTGTGATGTTCAAACATGGGAACTTTTGTATCCGAAAAGGTTTCTGCTGCTACCAAGAAAAGGTAATTTAGCTGTTATTACCTTTCTCCTACACACAATCTGTTTGACCTCTTATTTCTATGTAATGTTCAAGTGTATTTCAGTTGGAGGTCCTCTCACTTAGACTACCACAAACCAGAAAACGTATTGTTTCTGAGAAGAAGAAGATCACCTCCATGAGATTAACTGATGTTTGGAAGGCAGAAAAGATACTTGGCTTGAAGCCAGTCAATATTGAGTTGATCAATGCGGGAGGTATTCAGGCAGAGGTTGATATGTTCTTCTGGGTTATTTTCAATTCCACTTTTTTTTTTATAATTATGTTCTCTTTAGTCTGATTTACTATAGACTGATATATGGCAAGCTACTGAGAAGAATCAGTAAATGCTAATCATAGTCACTTAAACCAACACACGACCCTGGTGTGAGGCTCCAGTGAGCAGGTTTGTTATAACAGATACAATATAAATAATGCATTTTTATTAAGGGTGCTAAAACTGGAAGATACAGCATGATATTTGGAGGATCCATGAGATGCGCACAGGAATGGGTTGTAGGTTAGATTACTGGGTCACTACCAAGGCCTTTCTTTCTTTTTTTGTTTTTTCAGCTGGTTGAGAATTTTTGAAATGACCTAAAAATTGGGTCTTGATATCAGTAGGTAGGAAATTAATTAAGTGTAGGAGAAGAACCCCAAGGGAAGGAGCAGATAAGTAACCTTATTTCTTCTAATTCCTTTTTCATGAGATTAGGTCATTAAACAAATTGTGATTCGATTTTTCTTCTCCCTTCCCTTTCCCGAAGAACTTGATTGCAAATTCCCGTCGCCATGGGTCATTTACTTGCTATCTATCCTTCTTACTCTGAGAGGCTGCAAGCTCAGCTGAGGTGGCTGCCTGGAAGCAGAGTGGATGTAATGAATGGAAGGGACGCTGATAGGGCCAGAGGTTCCCTGGGGTGGCCTTTTTGGGGTTCACCATGTGAAGTCCTGTAATCTTTTTACTTTCTATTGTTCTGGCTTCTTTTTTCTTCTCCCGTTTTTTGCATCTTGACGGTTCTTTCCTTCCCTACTAGGAAATGTATAAAGAAATAATTTTTTTGCTTCCCGTTACCACAAAAACTTATACATGAAACTCATATATTAAAAAAGGGAATAGAGGGAAGAAATGAATGCATGAGGAACCCAAGGGATGCGAGAGAAGATGTGAATGAGAATGACAGACAGAGCAGGGAGAGCAAGACTGGGCCTCAGTGTCTCAGCCCCACATCAGAAGGTGTTCGCTGTCCAACCTGTGCTAAAATCATCCCGAAGAAAAACGGAGGTGAGGAAGAGGAGGGAATAAGGACGGAGAATGGGAAGATGCATTATGCATTATGAACCCAAGGAGGGAGAGTGAGTGGGGAGGGGAGAAGAGGGCTCGGTTGTGCTGGGGTTTGAGAGAGGAGATCTGTAGGACAAATGCGATTGGTCAGAACGCTTGCATTTCCACTGACGTAATCATGCATCTAATGATGACAGGTGTTGCATAATGCCTTGCACAAGAGATCAAGACTCTCGCTCTGTTCATCTGTCCCCTTTGCTTGTCTCCTGTGAACACTTGCCACCTGATCCACGTTTTGTCCTATTGTTCATGGTGACACCAACGTGGCAGAGCTGAGTTGATTTGACTTGGCTCTTTTGTATCTAGGCAGTTGCTTCTGTTCACAGGTACATGTACGAGTGAACTTAGGATTTAATAAAGCTCTTTGAAATGTTAAAATCTTCACCAGATTCTAAATCTCACGTACACATATATAATCTTTGTCTCTGAAAAGATGGCATTGATTCCTTTAGAGCATGTGTGAAGAGTCTTCTGCTTCTCTGATTTCCTTATCCCCCATTCCCAAAGAAACACAAATAACCACAAAACCAGTATTGGCCTAACATCCTAGAAGCTTTCTCCATGGACAGAGAATGGTGAAGTGCTGGTTCAGCCTCAAGTCAGCCTTCGCTCTTGCCGAGGTTTAGAGTGGGAAGGGCTGGCAGTGATCATAGAGCTCGTGATGGGTAGTGGGCACCCTCTGATCATTCCAGTGCCCACAGCTGGCATTTGTTCATCCTGTCCCATTGATCACATGGCTGATGTTCCCACTTGGTGTTTGTCCTGTGCCCAGAACAGTCATCTATCCAGTAAGCAGGACTTGCAGGGAGGAAAAGGTACTGGATATACCCGCCATCGACTCCAAACTATGCCATGTGTCTCGCTTTAGTTTATGGTAATCAGTGACTGATTTTGAGCTTTCCACTCAAATGACCAGTCTTGTGAGCATTATGAAATAGAAAAAACTTTTTTTTTTTTTTTTTTGAGATGGAGTTTTGCTCTTGTTGCCCAGGTTGGAGTGCAATCATGTGATCTTGGCTCATTGCAACCTCCGCCTCCTGGGTTCAAGCAATTCTCCAGCCTCAGCCTCCCAAGTAGCTGAGATTACAGGCATGCAACACCATGCCCGACTAATTTTGTATTTTTAGTAGAGACAGGGTTTCTTCATGTTAGTCAGGCTGATCTCGAACTCCTGACCTCAGGCAATCCGCCTGCCCCTGCCTCCCAAAGTTCTGGGATTACAGGTGTGAGCCACCGTACCTGGCCAAGAAAACTTTCTAATTTTAGTTTCTGTCACTTTTTGACTGAAGGTGATGCGTCATAAAGTCAGGGTGTCTTCCTCGGTAATAGGTTGTCCACTGGATTCAGAAGCCATGCTCTCCAAAAAACGAAAGTTAATAAGATTTAGTAACTTGTAACCTACTAAAAATTAAAATAATAGCTATTTATTCTAGGTAATTATTTGGTTTGAAGCAGGGCTTCTTTTTAAATGCACATTTCCTAATGATGTGAAAAGAACATTCATCACAGAAGTACTTATTAAAACTCTGTCAGCAGGTGTAATTAAACAGGACCAGATATGCTATAGGGCAGCAGAAGCAATCAGTATGGAAAATGTGAGACCTGCCCTATTTTACTTTTGTCAGTCAAGCTTTTATCAATTAAATGAAAAACAAAAGGATATGATGGCTGTAAACATTTTCTATTATACCATTTTTTATTATTCTGAGAAACAATTCAGAAGGAAGGGAGAGAGAGAAGGGAAGAGAGGAAAGAATGAAGAAAAGGGAGAAGGGAGGGATGGGAGAAGTTGGCGGCGGGGAGGCTGGAGAAGCGGAAGAGCGGAGAGGGAGCTGCCTGGTGTCGGGATATGTCCGTCGTGCTGATTTAAGGCCCTGCGCAAACGTCTTCTCCTAGCATCCCCTCCCTCTTTTGTATCTAGGCAGTTGCTTCTGTACGCAGGTACATGTATGAGTGAACTTATGATTTAATAAATCTCTCTGAAATTTTAAAATCTTCACCAGATTCTAAATCTTACATACACATATATAATCTTCATCTTTAAAAAGGTGGCATTGATACATTTCTTGTGAAATAAGCTTAAATTATGAAACTGCAAGAGAAAGCTGAACATGTAAGTGGAGCTGAGTGGAGAGTCATCTGACATGGGATGACAAGGAGGTTCAGAACACCCAGAGCTTCCTCCCCGCACCCTCACCCCTCAGGGTGACAGGGAAAGGCCCCAGGTCCCAGAGCTGGCTCGCTGTCCCTTTGCACCCCTTGGCATGGAGCCGCGTGGTGCGCCACAGCTGGCAGCTGGCTGCATGGTCATCTAGCTTGTGCCTGTTTTGCTGAGCTGGTCAGTTCCACCTTGGCACTTTCCCAGATACAGCTACTATTGATACAGTAACTTCCATTTTGTGGAGAACCATCACACTCTAGGTAGAGCTTCTGTCAACTATATTCCTTCCAAGGCAGACTTTGTGCAAGCTGGCGATTCACAGCGACTCCTGGATGGCGTTCCACGCCAGGTGCCCTGTGGTTCAGTAGCATCACTGTGTTGGCACACTAAGGAGGCCGTGTTCATGCTGTCTCAGCACTTCCCTGGGACACTGTCAGGGCAAGGCAGAGCAACACTGATGGCCTGTTACCTCCACTTTGTGAAAATCTTTGATCTGGGGTATATTTCCATGGGCTATGACACTATTATCAAATTAATTGTTAAGGCCACACAGTATGACCATCTAAATGTTTGTGAGTTGTCAACACTTGTTCTTGCCTTCTGATAGGAATTGCATGAGTTTTAGAGCTTTAGGTATAGTAATGGATTGGTTATTTATCAGTATCTCCTAGTTATTTATCAATATCACTTTGTGAGGGTACTGTATATACTCAACAACGGGAAAGAGGTGAGAATGCCCCCTGAAAATTCCAGTGACATCTCATCTTCATTTGTTGAAAATCTATTTTTACTTCCAGTCCTTCTTCAAAATAGTTGGTGGTCATTTTTATGGCAGTCATTCATATTTTAGGAACATAAGAACCATCTTAGAAATGGGTGCAGTGGCTCATGCCTGTAATCCAGCAACTTGGGAGGTAAAGGTTGGAAGATCCCTTGAGGCCAGGAGTTCGACACCAGCCCAGGCAGCATAGCAAGATCCCATGTTTCTAGGAAAAATGAAAAAATAGCCTGGTGTGGTGGCACACATGTGTAATCTCAGCTACCCAGGAGGCTGAGGGAAGATAGTCTGAGGCCAGGAATTCAAGACCAGCCTGAGCACCATAGCAAGATCCCTCTCTACAAAAAAATTTAAAAATTTAAAAAATTTAGCTGGGATTGGTGGTGCACACCTTTTATCTTAGCTGCTTGGGAAGGATGAAGCGGGGAGGTCACCTGAACCCAGGAGTCCAAGGCTGCAGTGAGCTCTGTTTGCACCACTGTACCACAGCTTGGGTGACAGAGTGAGACCCTGTCTCTAGGGGAAAAAAAAGACCATGTTACCTACTGAGATCAGTCCAAATTTCCTGCCATCAGCCGCACATTTGTGGGTCTTTATAGCCATCTTTTTGAGAAGTTAGAGGCCACTCCTATTATCACTAGATCCCTTTATAATTTACTTTGAATAAACTGTTTCATAAATGTATTGAAAGTGATCTGGAATCTAATTATTTCTTTTTGTCCTGCATTACTTTTTGAGATAACCCATCTGTTTGTTACCTAAGACTGTATCATTTTTTTCTAAATTATATCTTTTTATACTCATATATGGGGTTATGCATAACACACATACTTGGTCAAGTACATTCAGAAATATAGAAAACAAACCCAAATTCTCTTTTCCCTTGGAAATTGTGCTTTTATAGACTTGGATCCTATCTTTGTGTCTTCTGCCATTCTGATCATCAGTCATTCATGCCTTCATTCTTCTATCACCAGCTCCATCTCATGGGGTGGATGCCTTAGCCTTTGTGTGGCAAGATTCCTCAGCTCTGCTGAGAATTGTCTTAATTGAGAATTGCCTTTGCTGAGAATTGCCTGAGTAGTTCTCAGGTCCTATAAGCAGACCCTGAGAAGATGAGCTGAGAGGAAGGGGCTTCATCTGAGAGGGTCCTGAGTGCTGGCAGAGAAGTAGGGCAGAGACCCAGGCGGGAGGGCAGCCACAAAAGCCCCAGCCTGGAGCTTTATCCCTGCAGGAAAAGGTGTGCAGGCCACGCTTCATCGTCATCTGTCCTCGAGGAAAGGAGGCACAGGCCACGCACATCTAACCTTATCATACTTCACTTTAGATATTGTGTGGTTTTCTTTAAAGTTTCTTTTACTATTTTTATTTGCATTTATTTGATTTCCACTGTAGTTAACTGGTCATTTGCTTTTTGTTTTTTGTTCTTTTTTGTAGTAGAGACGGCGTTTCACTATGTTGGCTAGGCTGGTTTCAAACTCCTGACCTTGTGATCCACCTGCCTCGGCCTTCCAAAGTGCTGGGATTACAGGCTTGAGCCACCGCGCCCAGCCAGCTACTGTGTTTTTTTACAAACTGAAGGTTTCTGGCAGCCCTGCACCCAGCGAGGCTGTCGGTCTCAGTTTTTCAACAGCATTTGGCCCTTAGTGTGTCCCTGTCACATGTTGCTAATTCTTTTAGTATTTGAAACTTTTCTGTTATTCTTCTGTCTGTCATGGCAGCCTGTGATTAGTGATCACTGATGTCACCACTGTAATTGTTTTGGGGCATCATGAACAGCGTCCACAGAAGATGCGAGCTTAGTCCATCAGCGTCATGTGTGTTCTGACTGCTCCACCAGCTCGCTTGCTCTCTCTCGCGCTCTCTCTCTCTCTCCTGTTTTTGTGCTTCCCTTTCCCATCCCTCTGAAGCAGGAAAGGCCGAGAAATAAACCTCTTGAACACCAAACTGAGAAGGAAGTGGTGATTTATTCGGCCAGGAGCAAGATGGCATAGTTGCCTGACAGCCAAGCTCAGCTCACAAAGAAAGTCCCTGCCGTTTTAAAGGCTTACAACTCTAGAAATTACATGTGAAAGCGTCTTGGGCTTATAACTCTGGAAATTATATATAAAAGGGTCTTGACCCATGAGGTAGGCGTAGGGTCGGGGTTTGATCCTGTTTAAGAGCAAACATTGCCTTCTGGAAAGATTCCTCCATACCATGCCTGTGATCTATAGGAGGGTGATTAAGGTGGCACCCGATCTGCCAGCCTTTACTTCTCCTATTGAGATGCAGTGTGGAAGTCAAGGGAGAGGTGGTCTTAGATGCTTAGGTCTCCTTCCTCACCCCGAGAGCCAACACTATTGGAAACAGGCCAGTTAATAACCCCGCAATGGCCTGTAACTGTCCAAGTGCAAGGAGGAGTTGCATGTCCCTCACTGTAAATCAGAAGCTAGAAATGATTAAGCTTAGTGAGAAACGCACACCAGAAGCCAAGACAGACCAAAACTAGGCTTCTTGCAGCCAAGTTGTGAATGCAAAGGAAAGGTAATTGAAAGAAATTACAGTGCTACACACTGCTGCATTCTGGTGCTTTTTCTTCCCATGTGTGAACATTCCTCTCGTACTCTTCACCATTTCTTCTCCTCACCTGGGTGGACTGCCTTCAGCTGCATTTCCCCATCCCTACCTGTGGCCATCAGACCTCCACCCTGCATCCAGGCATAGGTGGCAGTGTGGGGGTGCACCTCTTGTCTCTTCAGTGTCAATTCCCATCCTCCTGGGTGGATCCAGCCTTGTGTGTAAGTTTCGGACTGAAGGAAACATTAGGGTCTTCAGGGAACGTCCTGAGAGTATTCCTCACCCTCTTCCTAGGTTTCAAAATGAGAGCGTGGAGCTGTTCATTTGGTAAGTCAGTCTATTAACTTAACCATGCACACCCTGAAGCACCTCCTGCTGTCAGTCTTACACTTAAATCTCACTTCCAAAAGTTCCGCTGTGGTTTTTCCATTCCTTGGAGGGAGGGAACCTGTTATATTCCTTATAATAACGCAGTAGCATCTGAAAACCCGGACGTAGATTTGTGCCCTCCCCCTTTTAGGTCAGTTATGAAAACGTCACAGCGACCTCCACACCTCCCTAGAGAGGTCTCCAGTCCTCTGATTGGAGACATTCTTCATACCGTTTTTTCCTTTTCCACAAGCCAGGTCCCCACTCATGAGTGTAAAATCCTATATAGTTTCAGAGCTGATAACAGGTTGTTTGTGTTTTGTTCCCCCCCTCTCCTGAGCATTTGGAGGAAAAGCCATAAAAGTGTTTTCAAGTCTAAACTCACGATGTATATTGGGTTTCCTCCTGTCTTCCAGCTCCAGGAGATGAGGAGGAACCTCACATAGGTCAGGTTCACTTGTGTCTTCTCTGCTAAGACAATCATGTCTGCACGTAGAGGTCAATGGAAAGGTGTCAGTCTCATCCATTCGTTCATTCGTCAGCCCTTTAAAGCGTTTGCCATATATTAGAACTGGGCTAGGGGCTGGTGATGGAGCAAAGAACAGACCAACTGGGTAGCCCTCATTCCCCACCCCACCCAGCAATGAGCCATTTCCTATCAGGAAACCTAGTGGTGAGGGAGCTTTGAAACTCCAGATAAGTGCCTAGTCTTGAAGTAAAATTGACCCTCGGACACCTAGAAGAACTTCCAGCTCACATATGCTGTTTTTATTATTTTGTAATAATACAATATATTGATTATATCAATTCTCTTAAACATGTATTATAAATGGTTTTTTTATTTTATAATAGAGGCCTGATAAAAGAGTGTTTAGAATCTATATGACACCAACATCCAACATTGGCAGCTAGCAGCATTATGGATGCAAGAATTTTTGTGAGCAGCTCTCACCTCGCTGGGCTGGGGAGTCTGTTGAAGCAGAGGCAGAAGCGTAGGCCCTGATTCCCAAACCTTTGCTGAGTTTGTTCCTAGAACCCAGCGAGCCCGCTGCTGGGGGCAGCGGTGGGTGTGGCACTCTCTGGTAGCCAACAGCCCTTCAGGCCAGAGCTGCATGAGCTCCTGGCATTGTGAGATCAGCTGCTCTTCAGGCTGTAGGCTGGCTGGCCCGCTGTGCCCCCAGCTCACCAAGTGTTCTGGGAGGCTGACGGGTATATTTGCAGGGCAGTGATGGCCTCGAACTGAGGGGCATTGCTCCCAGTGCACGGAGGATAGGGGATGTCTTTTCAGAGCCTCGAGTCCTCCTACCTTATTGTGTAACGATACTAGGCCTCCAGGCATGAGGGAGTGTAGTCCCTGCGTTGGTACAAAACCATCATTATTTCTTTTCTTTCCTTTCTTTCTTTCTTTTTTTTTTTTAGCGGAGTCTTGCTCTGTCGCCCAGGCTGGAATGCAGTGGCACAATATTGGCTCACTGCATCTTCTGCCTCCCAGGTTGAAGCAATTCTCCTGCCTCAGCCTCCTCAGCACCTGTAACTACAGGCAGGAACCACCATGTCTGGCTAATTTTTGTATTTTTTTAGTAGAGACAGAGTTTCACCATGTTGGTCAGGCTGGTCTCAAACTCCTGACCTCATGATCTGCCCACCTCCCACCTCCGCTGCCCAAGTAGCTGGGGCTAGAGGCACATGCCACTATGCCTGGCTAATTTTTCTTTAAAAAATTTATTTGTAAGGTCAGGATCTTGCTACGTTTCCCAGGCTGGTCTCAAACTCCCGCCCTCAAGCTCTTCTCCCACCTTGGCCTTCTGAAGTGCTGGATTATAGGCATGAGCCGCTGCGCCTGGCCGTTTTTTTACATCACTAGAAATGCATTTCCCAGTTGCAAGGCCTGGGGATGTCTGGCATTGATTAGAACCAGCATAAACTTAACGGTTTCTATTTTGTAACATGGAACATTGCAACTATCTCAACTCTTAAAAACGTAGAGAAGGACAGTAATCCACAGCCCATTGGAGGAGGGACAGAGGGACGTTTCTGGGTGTTCTGACTTTGCATACCTTAGCATGGACACACATGAGCGGACCACATCATGGTCGGGGCAGCATCTGGGTTCTGGCAGCTTCCTCTTTCCCATACTGGGGGGCAGAGTATTAGGTTGGGTATTATTTATGTTTTTAATAGTCTGATTTTGAGGGAAAGTAATAGGCATTTAAATATTTGCATTGATTTTTTTCCCCGAGGAAGGAAATGGAAGGCAAATATATCATTCCTTCACCTTAACTCATTTTGAGTCTAAGTTCTGAATGAAATGAGGAAGGAATCCAGGATGATTGCATCCATTTCTAATATTAGAAATGCCGCTGGTTGGCTGGTTTGTTTATTTTGCATTACATCCAGAAGATTGAAGGCAGCTCCAAAATACATAATGAGCAATACGATTTTTAAAAGGAAGAGATTTGAAATCAGGTCTAAAGGAAAACAAGAATTAGAACAAAGTAATATAAAGCCATGAGGAGGGTTAATCTTAAAAAAATGCGGACATTCATGGCTGCCACAATCACAAGAGGAAGGACACAAGTTTGCTTCCCTTTTTCAGACAAGCAGCATAAAGGACACAGGATAGTTATTCAAGAAGAATGTGGTGTTCCTGGACCTAAGTTTGACAACAAACCCCTCCATGGGGCCTCACAAAGGGAGGATGCTGCATTTTCCACCCACTGCTGCCACCGTTTTAAAGCAGTCTGTCTCTCAGTGATGCTGTTCATCATAAGAATACTCATGCCTACTTATACTTCTCATATCCAGTTCTGTAGATCAGTAGCTAACAAAGGTTAGCTGCCTTGTAAATGGTTGACACAGCAGTCAGTTTGACCGCCACGCCTTTGCTTTTAATCACATGGTAAATGAAGAGAAGAACTAGTCAGAGAATTTTTACTCTGAAAGGCAAGCATCCCCTATGCCATGACGCATCCTGAACAGTGTTCTCATGTGCCATTTTTGGCTACAATAGAATTTGACTGTTACAGCAAGAAGAGTCAATTTCATAACAAGACTGTAGGACGCCCATGGTGTAGGATATAGGGTGTGAGCAAGGGAAGACTAGGGGGCCAGTTCTTCCAAAGTGGGGGTTCATTTCACTAGCAGTGTTAGGAAGGGAGCAAGAGTGATAAAGAACCTGAAAACCACCTGTTGGCCTTCTGCAGAGAAAGAGAGCCAGTAGGACATATACAGAGACATATTTGGTTTAAGGAGTTGGTTCACACAATTGGGAAGGCGGGCAATTCTGAAACCTGCCGGGCAGGCCGGCAGGCTAGAGACCCAGGAGACAGTTGAAGCTGCAGCTCTGGTCTCAGGCAGTCTTCCTCCTGGGAGGACCTCAGCCTTCTTCAGGACCTTCAGCTGATTGGACAAGGCTCACCTTCATCATGGAGGGGAATCTGCCTCACTCGCAGTCTATTGATTTAACTGTTAATTCCATCAGAAAAATGGCTCCATAGCAACATCTGGACTTGTGTTTCAACAAACATCTGGGCACTATAGCCTGCCCAACAAAATGAATGACACGTGAAACTAACTACCACACCAGGTTATGAAAGAAATAGAGGGAAGCTGCTAAGAAAGTTAATCTATGGAGTAACCTGGCCACAGATCACGGATAAGTCTCTCCACATATGATTGACAAGTGCCTTAGGGAGTGAGGAGTTAGATTTATGCTGTGCGTCCAGTGGGTCTCAGTCCCGGGATTTAGCTTTTTGTCTGACCCAGGGAAGAGGAGCCTGCCCTGCTCACTGGAACAGGCTGATTCCCCAACCTCCAGAAGCTTTCTGGAAGCAGTGAGATTGGCTCTGGGCTTTTGTGGAGGGAACTGTTTCTGGCGCTAGGTGGTCCTAGATCCCGTTCTAATATTCTCTACTATTCTCTGTTAGACATTATTTAACTTAAAATATTGTGATCATCAAAAATGATTTCCTTTCCAAAACAAATGGTCAACATGACCTTGAAAATGGGGAGGTAGGGTGAGGTGGGAACAAGCATCTGGGTTTGTGATGTGAGTGTGTAATAGACACCACATCATAGAGGAATGCGTGTGATGGATCAGAGCGAAATGCTGGTACGCACATGTGACTTCACAAGAGCAGGTGAGTGCAGTTCTCACTGTTTTATTCTGAACATTCAGGGAGGATATTTTAGAAAGGCCGATGCCAGCCTGTGCTCACCCTAAGGAAGTCAGAAACAGATCTCAGTGGACACTGTAGCCACGTGGCTCAGTGAGTGAGGGGCTAAGAAGCAAGTGCCAGAGGGCAGGGGGACTGTCCTATCAAAAGAGTTAGTGTTTTTATTTTGATTTTACACATTCAGCCAAGACAACAGCCTACACCTCGTGTCCCATAGGAATGACGGAAGTGCTGGTTTCGTTGCCAACGACGTAGAACATGTGCGTGCCAAAGGGGTCGGATGCTGGAGGTGTTTCTGCAGGTTCCAGGCCTCCTATTCCTAGAGACCTGCCTTGAGCGACCCTGCCCCGTGGGGCTCCGCAGAAAACAGTCTCCCCTGAGCTCCCCCAGTCTGTCTCCGTAGTTGAGGTTTGCCTCATTCTCCATAGAAACTCACACTAACATTTCATGGGTTCCCATTAACAGAAACTTGACAGTCACGGGGTTCCTCTGGTTCTTGAACTGAACCCAGCCCCAGAGAGGTGCATTTTTCATCTGGTACAGAGGAGCCCTGGCCCCCAGCTGCCTTTTTGCCCCCAGCAACCTGGGCTCCAGGACAGCAGCTTCCCGTGTGTACCTGGCTGCCCTTCAGAACTCGCCGTCATGGGTGGGTTGAGCGCCACGTCATCTCAGAGCCGATCCTGCCACACTTCCTTTAGAATCTCTCTTGCTGTTGGTCTCTCTGTTGCTCTGGCTTTCTCTCTCTTGTTCTTCCTCTCTGTATCTCTCTCCTCTCCCTTTGCCTCTCTCACTCTCACTTTCTGTCTTTCCCTGTGTTGCTCTCTTTCTCCCTTTGGCTTTCCCTTTCTCTCTTTCTTGTGCTGTCTCATACAATAAGGTTCCCAGAGAAGCATGGGAGAGCACGGGGCCTGGACAGGCTGTTGCCAGCATCTTCCCGCATGCTGCCATCAGGTGCGTTAGCAACACCGTGCTTGTTTAAGGCCAGGAAAGCAACATTGCCGGGAGCATGAAGGAGGCACTAGAATGTGAACCATTTAATTTAGAATAAGAAATTGTCAGCAGCCTAAGCATAGAAATCCGCAGGGCCAGCTCATTCTCTTCCTGCACTCAGCCTCCTGAGAGGCCAGGTCATAAGGAGAGTGTGGCTGTGGTGGGTGAAGACAAAAATCACAAAGGATTGAGTGAGTCCATCTGGAGACAGTCCTGTTCTAGCTATCACGTGGTTCTGCTCTCTTGTTTTGGGCTTTCCTTTCTTTGGTGTGACACCACTCTGTTACTAGCACTAGTCAAATTGCTAAAATGCTCACACAGTGCAGTTTTACATAGAGCTGGCCCCCAGTACCTAATTGGAAGCTAAATTCCCGACCTCTCCTTCACAGAGGTAGGGGAGGCTGCTTCATGTGTTTTGAGGCCCTTGTTGCCCTCCTGGGTGCTGATCTCTGGGTGAAATTGGGAGGACAGTTTTATTTCCCTGATTTAAGAATTCTTATGGGAACTTCACGATAGTCCTTAAATACGAACAAAACAGGAGCCAAACTACTAAATATTAAAGCAGTTTCATGGGTCAACTTTAAGATAAATACACAAGAAGTCAGTGCAAAGAGAGTAAAAAAAAAAATCGGACCCTCCATATCACAATGGAGCGCTGTAATTTTGGTTCTCTGTACTGTAAATTGTCTTTCTTTTCCTTTTCTTGGAATGCATAAGGAAGGGTGCTCTACCTTTGCTTTCTTCTCCTGGATCCCCAGAAATTGGGTGGGCGGTATTTTCCTCAAGCCTGAGCCCTAGAATTCTGTGAAGTGCACACGTGTGCCTCCCAGGTGGGAGGGATGGCTGGGAAGAGGCCAGAGCCTGCAGCTTTCTGTATTTTCTCTCCCTCAAAACCAGCTTTTAAGAAACGCTGTGATAAACGCAGTCTCTGAGATGTCCGTGAATGAGAGGACTAAGTTATCACTGCAAACGAATGAACAAGATTCATATGATCTCCTCTATGGATATTTGCATTTAAACAGTCCATGTTTGAACGCAGTGAGGGAAAGGCATCTGACTGGGGATTCGGGGCACCTTTCACCTAACAGGGAACATTTTGGGGGGCAGAACAGCATTCCTATCTCTGAAATCACAACTGTTTTCAGTCCTGCCATTTTTGTTATAAAGGATTTAAGTTTTAGATGTTTCAGATGAAGCCAAAGAATGAAAGTAAAATAAAAGTCAAAGAGGCAGCTGAGATCCAACTGATCCATGCTATTCCACATGCGACCCTTTCAGTCAGGGAAGAGTTCTTCCCAGTGCAGCCCCAGGCCTGTCAGACCCAGTTCTCCCAAAAGGCAACCCTAAAATGGGCAGGCATGAGCCACGTCTCTAGTTAACATTACTGCTGAAATAGATCTTTAACCAAAGTCACTATATAAATTTTTAAAAATTTCATTGAATGAAAATATATATGATATTTAGTATCATGTGGAAATCTTAATCATTTTATCTTGAAAGTACTATTTGCTTAACACCATTCATGCTTAGGTCTGTTAGTGGGGGAGTGTAATGTAAATGATGGAATTAACAAGATTTATTTAAGACTGATCTATTTTAAGCCTGATGGAGGTGTTTAAGCCATGCGTAGAATTTAGGAGTGTATATATGCCTAAGAAACTGAAATCTAAGCAAGGCAGAATAGCTCACTACCTTTTTTTTTTTTTTTGAGACAGAGTCTCGCTCTTGTTGATCAGGCTGGAGTGCAGTGGCATGATCTCAGCTCACTGCAACCTCTGCCTCCTGGGTTCATGGCATGTGCCACCACGCCCAGGTAATTTTGTACTTTTAGTAGAGACGGGGTTTCTCCATGTTGGTTAGGCTGTTCTTGAACTCCCAACCTCAGGTAATCCACCCACCTCAGCCTCCCAAAGTGCTGGGATTACAGGCGTGAGCTACTGCACCCTGGCTAAGACCCATTTCTGATAAGAAATTGAACACTTAAAAAGGAATGGCAGTTCTGCCCCTGTGCACGTGTGCGTGGGTGTGTCTGTGTCTGTATGTATGTACACACACAAGTGTGGTGCCTTGAGTCTCTGTGATCTTCCCAAGTGGTGGTTTCAGTCCTACCAGGTTCTGTTTGGTGTTTGGGAGCCCGTGCACTCTGTGTAGGTCTGCTGTCATCTCACAAGTTGATGGATGATGCCCTGAGCCAGCCTTCTACCCCAGGGGCTTGGCAGGGCCACAATCAGAAATGAAAAGAGAAGGGGAAAAAACCTGGGGGAGCTGCAGAAATTTGATTTTGTGTAACTTAATCAATTACTAGTCACAAAGAGAAGTCAGTTGAAACAAAATAAATAGTGGTGAGCAGGTGCTGAAGAATTCATTGCTTACCAACTCAGGTGCTTTGAAAGGTGTACCCTGTGCTTATGGAAGCAAAGAATGAGGGTCTAGTGGTGACTCCTTAAGCACTGTAATTAATTAGCTCAATTCGTTTCTTAAGGACACTTGCGTACCGCGTAAGGTCTGATGACAAAGGGTCTCTCCTTGACCAAACTCTACAGGCCTTTCTGAACTCACTTCTCAACTGGGGCCTGACCTTTGGGTATCAGTGTTCATCTCTACATTGCAAAGGTCTAGCAAGACCCTGCAAAGTCATTTGGACCAGAACCCCTAACCCTGGATACCTGATTGTCCTTGATATCTGTTCTGGTTCCTCATTTGCCATCTGCCTGTGGCCTGTCTTTAGCAAAAGCAAGGTTAGGTCAGTTTAGCCAGGAGCCTCCCTTACTCTTGAGGTTACCTCTTAGTCATTTTTTTATCAGCTGACCTCCCCCACTTCCAACATAAACACACTCTGCTCTTGTGCTATAAATTCCCACTTTTCCTTGTTGTATTGGGAAGTGAGCCAGACCTTCCTCTCCACCTGCCAGGCCCACTGCAGTGGCCCCTAGACTTAGCTCAGTGGCCATGAATAAAGTCCACCTTATTCTTGAACAAATGTCAGGAGTAATTTTTAACACTGCTTATCTCTCTTCCTGACACATACACACAGGTGTGCTTGCGCACACACACACACACACACACACACACACACACACACACACACACACAAAGTGGGGGGTATTCAGAGTCTTCTAGTTTTTAAACTGGTTTCTGGTTGAGTTAGTTCCTCTTGGAAGGGCCTAAGGGTGGAAGTGAAATGAACAGAAGGTGGTGGAACTCCCTCTTTGGAGCCAATGCTCCACTCTTGAGTAGAACAGGGCACTGATTCCAAATCAAATCTTTGGTTTTATAAGCTGCAAAAGATCTTTAACATATCTTGTTGTTGTTCAGAAAATGGAGAAAAAGAAATAGCAGTGCTATGAGAAATCAGCTGCACAATCTCAACTGGACCCAGGGCTCTCGAGTGTAATTTAATATTCAGTTCCTCATTAAGAGACCCAGGGACTCCTGAGACTTTTGAAAGCACAAGTAATTATTTCATAGGAAGGCCCGCCAGCTTGATCAGTTTGATCCTACCTTCCCAGGCAGAAGGAGACAGATGCTCGGATTATATTAGGTTAACTCTTTTGACACCTTGGTTTTAACGGATATGTTATTCCTGGGACCTCAAGGAGAAACCGGTGCATCTAAAATCAAGCGATCCCTCCATTTATGCAGGACTGTCATGTTGGTCCTGTGAGCCTTGCACTTCTCACAACGAGTGATCTTCCTTTGAAATCCTTTCCCATAATTTTGCAGCCACTCTTCCTGGTTCTAACCTCACGATTTCAGTCTGCATTTGGGCACTTGCCCTCAGGTCTCTGCTCAAAGTCATTCCCCAGAGAGGCCTTCTCACATCACTGCCTATTGCTACTTATGGCTCTCTTCTTCTAAATACATCTTATTAGTCTCCCTCATTGCATTAAATGTATATGAGTTTGTTTGTATCTTTTTCTGGAATTCAGTGCTGCAAGTACAGTGTCTTATATTCCTCTCTGCTTTGCTCAGAGTTCCTTCCTTCCTTCCTTCTTTCCTTCCTTCCTTCTTTCCTTCCTTCCTCTCTTTCTTTCTTTTCTTTTTTTCTTTTCTTCCTTTCTCTCCTTTCTTCCTTCCCTTCCCTTTCCTTTTTCCTTCCTTCCTTCCTTCTTTCCTTTCTTTTCTTTCTCTCCTCTCTCTGTTGCCCAGGCTAGAGTGCAGTGGTGCAATCTTGACTCACTGCAGCCTCCACCTCCCAGGTTCAAGTGATTCTTCTGCCTCAGCCTCCCAAGAAACTGGTATAACAGGCACCTGCCACCATGCCCGGCTAATTTTGTATTTTTAGTAGAGACAGTGTTTCACCATATTGGCCAGGCTGGTCTCAAACTCCTGGTCTCAGGTGATCCACCAGCCTCAGCCTCCAGAGTGCTGGGATTACAAGCGTGAGTCACCACACCTGGTCAGCTCTGCCCATAGTTTCTAAAACACTATCTCAGGAAAAAAAAAAAAAAGTGAGTAAGTGGTTGATTGAGTGAATTAATACATTAATGTACCCACTCCTGAAACAGTTTGGCTTTTGCTGCCAGGTAACACGTTTTATAGATGAATAGTGTTGGGTGTATGTGTCTTTAAGAGAGGACTTACATAACGATACTGCTAAGGTAGAAGATATAAATAGAAACAGAAATCTGCTTTAATGTGGAGTTTTCCCTATAATGGGTCATTAATTAACTGTCACATTCTAACTCTATTCCATCCCAAGAATAAAATCTCTGGACAAAGTTTTTAACACTCTGGTGAATTTCTAGATTTATGTGTGCAGGGCATTTGCTGTGAGGAGTGGCGTTTGGGGCTGGCCTCTCCCTCCTGCCTGGGACCTGTGTCTTGTTGCGATGCACGGAGCTGTCTGATTTGCTCTGAATGAGGGAGCTTCTGGAGGTTTTCACAGTCGCTGCTTCCACGGGCATCCTGGATAGGGTCTTTGCTCCGTGTCTAAGAATGGAAGAGGAATTCTTATGAGTGTTAATTATATGGCCAGGATTTTGAGGTTACTGTTGTATCTTACTATAGTCCATGTGCCTTAAGGGATGAAGCAAAATTTTAGGTGAACAGGTATAGCTGCTGACATTGTCCTGAAGTAACAGAGATAAATGCAGTAGCCACAGGAACTCACCTCCCAGAGAGAATGTGAAGAAAGTGAATGGGCTGAAGTCTGAACTCAGCTACTCACTCATCTGTGGTTTTAAAACAATGTGTTAAAATAAGCCTTGTTACCAAGTCATCTGCATCCACCCTCCAGGAAAGAAGAAAGGAAGAAGGAAGGAGGGAAGGAAGGAAGGAAGTTAGTTACAATTGGAACTTTTTCTAGCAGAATTAATGAATGTTGAGTTTCAGAAGTTACTTGAGTTTTAAGAAATGCCCACTTTCTGTGGCCAGCTTGTTTGGAATTCAGTCCCAGCAAGAGTGGCCATAGGAAGACATGATAGGAGGTCAATTTGTAGCTCCATTATGAACTCTGAGTTTTGCTTGAAATACAAGTTTTTCCATTATGTGCATTGGCTTTAGATGTGTAAATATGACATGCACTGATACTTTTTTAATGAAATTGAGCTTAAGACTCCATGAAATAAGTAGTTATTGAACTCTTAACAGGAACTACATTTTCTTTATCTGTCTCCTTTCTCTTGTGTTTCTCTCTCTTTAATGGCATTTTATCATTCTCCTCCATCACACGTTTTTTATCTGTCCTTGTAAACCTCGTGCATTGGATCTGATCATGATGTTTGAGGCCCACAGCCTTTCCCTTCATCAGAACTGTAATTTGTGTGTGGACATGGAGAGTTATGCCAAGAAAAGAAATCAATGGTATTGGACAGGATAGGGAAGAAAAATTTTTTTCTCCACCCTCTTAGGTTCAGGGGCTGGGTGGGGAGGGCTGAGAATGAAAGCAACATCAGACAGGTGAACAGAAGACAAGGCCTACATGTTTGTTACTTCTTAATTTTATGTGCATCAGGGCATCATGGAAAGAAGTGAGTACGCAAAGGAGAGATGAGATTTGAGAGCTTATGCCAGTCTTCACAGGGGAAAGACAGAGGAAATAACACCACTTACAGAAGAGCAGATGATTTTTAGGAATGATAAGTGGATCTTAGGACAGATGGAACATGCGGTGGCTTGTGGCGATGTCTGGGTGTGCTGCTGACTTCTCTGCCCTCCTGTGAGAAGGGTCAATTTTCCCTGGTTGTGAAATGCCTGTAGATGGGCTTTAGGGGCCCTTTTTTAAGGCAAAAATGAGAATTTAGAGAGAGCTTCTTCCTGCATTTCTTGATTCTCAAATGTCTTCAGCTCAAAATAACCCTATGTCACTGTGGCACGTTCTGGGCCTTCCAACTGTTTGTGAAGCTCTAAACACCCAAAGAAACAGAGGGAGGGGAAAAAAAACTATAGGAAAAGAGAACAACATTAGGAAAAGACAAGCAGGATACAGGGTAATTATTCTAGATTTTTCTAGGTATGACTTGTTTCTTTGTGAAACCATTTGTTGACATATATCAAACTTAATTAGCAAACTTATAGATGCGAAAATGACAAATAACTTGTTCCCTGGGATTAAATGAGCTCAAGCTCTTTGAGACAGTGACTAGGAGAGAAAACAGAATTCCCGTCAGCAGGCTGGGAGCCTCGGAGCCCTCACCACCTGGTCCCTGTGGCACTGGGGAGGGGAGGAAAGGGTTGAGTATGCACTTCCAAAACTCATTTCAGTTTCTTAATAGTACAAAGTAAATTGAAAACATGTCAACCATAAAATTGATGAAGCACAACAAAATCAGTATGAGATTCTAGCAGGAAAGCCTACCCAAACTAATCAAATGAGAAATTTATAATTCTTTAATATGACTCATCCATAAAGCACCCCCGGCATTTATAAAGCACACAACTCTATTATAGATTCCATTGGTCTCTTGATGAATGTTTAAAGCACTCTTGAAATCGGAAGCCCTCACCTAGAGATTCTGTTTTTAGTGATACTGGTTTCATCTGGGAACTTGGAGGAATGTGTCCCTGCTCCAACCTGAGCTGGTCTTCTTGTCCCCCCGGTACAACTGTGGTACAGCTAAGCCCATGTTTGGCACTTCTTCTTAGACACATTTGAAAAATGAATTTGGAGTTTTCTACGAATTTGTGAGATACTTGAGTAGCATAATGAATTCTGTTTAATTCAAGTCAGTGATGGAAATTTCTCCTTATTTATTTTATGGGAAACATTCAAATTAATCAAGAACCTGAAAGGAAGATGACCAGTTATTCGGATTCTGTTCTGAGGACATTTCTGGAAATGAAAGGCCTTATTTCTCTTCTTGATTGGCATGCTGTTGGGAGATTTTCATTGTCGTTTCTTTACACATCACAGTATTTCTTGCTTCCTTAAGTGACCTAAGGCTTATCCTTCATTAGCCAGGCATGGTGGTGCACACCTGTGATCCCAGCTACCTGGGAGGCTGAGGCAGGAGGATCGCTTGAGCCCAGGAGGTGGACACCGTGATTGTCACTGCATTTCAGCCCAAGTGATGTTTCTCTGAAAAAAATAAATAAATAAACAAAAATAAAATGAAACACTTAAAAAAAATAAGTATCTCATAGAGCAGCTGTGTGATAAGGATGTTAAGCTATGAATGGTCTTTGGAAAAGGCAAGGGCTTTGAGGAGAGAAAAAAAGTGACACAGGAAAAGTGAGTTCTAAAGTTTTTCCGGGTTGTAGCTTGTGTCTTATGTATGCATCTACGAATCTCATCAAGTTGCTCAGAGTACAGTTACCCTTCATAATGTTCTCAGTGTCAATAGTATCATCCTCCTAAACCTCAGCTGTCATTTCCCTGTGTCAATATTTACTGGAAAAGCTGCAGCCGGGGTGTGGAAAGCCCAGCTGGGGTCGACTCCCGTGAGGGCCGCACGGTGCGCACGGACCTCGGCGCGTCTTCTCTCTTGCTCCCTTCCTGGGCCGGGCTCCGAAGCCGCGCCTTGGCGGCCGGTTCTGGGCCCAGCCTCCCACGTCCTTCCGCAGCCAGGACAGCCACACCTCCCACCTCCCGGAGCTGGCGTGGCTGCTGCACCCTGCCCTGCAACTGCTGCTGCGGGCTGCGACCCGGGCCGGTTCTGGTTCCCGCCTCCCTTCCTCTACTGCACCTCCGCGTCCACCTGTAGCACCCTGGGCATTCCGCCGGCCTCCCTCCCTGCCTCGCTCGGGGCGCCCCGCGCCACTTCCTGGCTGGGCTTCAGCCCCGTGTGGGTGCACCCCGGTCTCCGCGCTCAGCTCCGCGTGGGTGCGCCCTGGTCTCCATGCTCAGCTCAGCCCTGCAGGCCTCGGCCCGGGAGGCTTGGCTCCAGGCATCCCGGCCAGAGCACCCCCGCCGCGGCCAGACACGCCCAGTGCAGGAGGGAGGCGACATCCTCTCCACGATTCTTTTAAAAAGTGCCAACAGGAGAGAGATCCAAGATGGCCGATTAGCAACAGCTCAGGAATGTAGCTCCCAGTGAAAGCGCAGAGAAAGAGTGGATGCCGCACTTTCCGATGAATTTTTGTTGCCCACAGACTGGGAGATTCCCAGCAGAGAAGCTACACGGGTCGCCAGCGCGACTCTTTTGGCCGGCGCAGCCAGTGCTTCAGCGCAGCGCTTCTCGGTGTGGAGTATATGGGACCGACGTCCCATCCCCACAAGGAAAACAGCAATTGGAAGCGCTGAGGACTGAGAGTTTCACAGCAAGCACAGGGAACCCGGGAAGGTCCGGCTCTGTGAGGAATGGGCATCCGCCAAAGGAAAACTAAGAAACAGAAAAAACTTCATCACAGGGCAGAGAGAGATCCAAGATGGCTGCATAGCAGTAGCTCAGGATTGTGGCTCCCAGTGAAGGCACAGAGACTGAGTGGATACTGCAATTGCAGACGAATTTTTGATGCCCACAAACTGGGAGATTCCAGGCGAAGGAGCCACATGGGTTGCCAGCCCAACTCTTTTGGCCAGTGCGGCGCTTCTCGGTGCGGAGTGTACGGGACTGGGTGCCTGACTTTTAGTCGGGCTCCGCTGGTCCCATCCCCACAAGGAGAACAGCAATTGGAAGCGCTGAGGACCAGAACAAGCACAGCTGAACCTGGGAAGGCCCAGCTCTGTGGGGAAGGGGCGCCCCCCGAAGGAAACCTAAGAAACAAAAAAAACTTCATCACCAACAAGCCGGACGTCCACTCAGATACCCAATCTGAAAGTCGGCAATTACAAAGATGACAGGTGGATAAATCCACAAAGATGGGAAGAAACCAGTGCAAAAAGGCTGAGAACACCCGAAATTAGAATGCCTCTCCTCCTACAGGGGATCGCAGCTCCTCATCAGCAAGAGAACAAGGCTTGACAGAGGATGAGTGTGATGAACTCACAGAATCAGGCTTCAGAAGGT
>PVKP010036205.1:0-22645 GCA_004027715.1 Plecturocebus donacophilus | reverse complement strand
TCCCAGCTCTGGAATCTATGTACTTTTCACTGTGCGACTCGCAACGCTAGCTAAGACAGCAGCGTTGAAATTCGTGGTGCTTTTCTGCCCGGGGGTCTCCGGTCTGGCTTCTCAGTCCCTTTTTCAGTCAGCTGGATGGACTGCTCTGACTTCCCAGAGCGCCAAACATCATCCAAAAGGAGACTCAGTCCCGTTTACTTCGCACCAAGAGCCGCCAAGCCGAGGCGCCGGCAAAAAAAGCCGCGCCAGCCGAAAGGGTCACGCTGGCGACCCGTGGGGCTCCTCCACTGGGAATGTCCTGGTCCGTGGGCAGCAAAAATTTATCGGAAAGTGTGGCGTCCGCTGGCCCTCTGCGCTTTTACTGGGAGCTGCAATCCTGAGCTGCTAGTGATCCGCCATCTTGGATCTCTCTCCAAGCTTCTGTTTTTCTACTTGTGGCTTCTTAGAGATATGGGAATGGAATAACTACAGGAACCCTAAATACCCAGAAGCCCTTGGCACACAGATACTGACAGGACAGAGGTACAAAAGAGTTCATGAATCCAGAAATCCTTCAATTAAGTACTAAAGGTTGTGACTAAAAATGCTTACCCTATTTATTCTTCCAGTTCATAGATTTTAGCTACATGCCATAAAGTTTCTCGAATGTCCTATAATCATGTGGTCATGATCTCCAACTCTAATCTGCTTTCTGCTTTCATCCTATTTCAGAATTTGCACATTTATTTCTCCCACTAATTGTTTAAGACATAACAGTTTTTAAATATTTTGGAAAGAATAAAAAAAGCAAAAGCAAGAAAAATGGTGGTGTCATTATAGAATAGAAATAAGCTAGAGGAATAGCAATTATTGAAGAGAATAATGGGTTTGTTTATAGAATTACTAAGTTTAAAATGTGAGAAGTTTGTTCAAATAAAGCTGTTAATGAAAATGCAGATTTGCATTAATATTGGAATTTAGTAGAGAAAAAATATGTGACAGTGTCACAAAAAGAACAGATGATATGATAATACAGCATTTAATCATCAGTAGAAGATTATATAGAGAGAAGGCCTCCAAAATCTGAAATAAGACAAATAATCCTCAGAGTATTGAGAAGACCTAGAACTACATTACACTGGTTTTTCAAGAGGAAGACAGTAATCAACAGGTACAAATGTTAAATAAAATCAAATACAGAAGAATTATAAAATATCTTCTATTCAAAGATTAAAATGAATCTAAAGATGTGAGAGCACAATTTCATTTGAATGACAGGAAAATTACTTATACTACAAAATTTTGCAGAGTAAGATGATAATAAGAAAATAAAACCATATAAATATTGATCTTTTAAAAGTTTTTCACTGAATGCACAGAAATATGGCAAGTCAAGGGACCACAGTTTTGAGACTCCAGAAAACATATGCCTGTTTGACATCTGATATGGTTTGACTGCCTTCCCACCCAAATCTCATCTTGAATTGTAGTTTCCATAATCCCCACGTATCTCGGGAAGGACCTGGTGGGAGGTAATTGAATCATGGGGGCGATTACCCTTATGCTGTTCTCATGATAGTGAATGAGTTCTTATGAGAGATGATGGTTTTATAAGGGGTTTTTTCCCCTCTGGCTTGGCACTTCTCTTTCCTGCCATCATGTGAAGAAGGATGTGTTTTCTTCTCCTTCTGCCATGATTGCAAGTTTTCTGAAGCCTCCCCAGCCATGCGGAACTGTGAATCCATTAAACCTCTTTTCTTTATAAATTATCCAGTCTTAGACAGTTCTTTATAGCAGCATGAGAATGGACTAATACTATATCCAAGCAGAAAAATTTTAAATAAATGAAAAAGAAAATCACAGATTCAATCAACAGACTAAGCTAAATTTAGGTTATGTTCCAAGATGAACTGGATAATGAGTAGCTCCCCACACAGAAATGGGTATGGAAGGTTGAACATGAGAAAGTCCTGCAGTAAAAACAAAGTAGAAAAAGGAACAAAATATATAAGTAAACTGTGCACTGGGAAAAAATATGATTAATTTTTAGCCATATTCAAAGTTATAAAGCCTAAATTATATAAGAAATGAAAATGAAACGTGCATTGAAATACCAAGTATCCATCTATTGGCATGCAAAGATCAAAATATAAAATGTGAAGGAAAACATGTATTTTCATATATCTCATAAATTGTAAATCATATTCTTCATGGTTGTAAACTGTAGCATATCATACACTTTAAAATAATATTTGGAAATATTTTAGCAGTAATTCCACTTCTAATAATTCATCTTAAATATATACCATCATACACACTCATATATATAGCTACCATATATGTGTGTGTGTATATATATATATATATATAGAGAGAGAGAGAGAGAGAGAGAGTAGTTTATTGAAGCATTGCTTTTAGTAGCAAATATTAGAAAAATATTAAATTAATAGAAAATTAATAAATCAATTATGGCACAACTATGCTAAGTATTCCTTGGCAGCTCCTATAAAACTTTACTAGTAGGTCATGACTACCAAGAGCCACTGAATGAAAGCAATTCCAGATGTATGAAATGTGCTATTTTTCAAAAAGATACACTAACCAATGAGCCTAAAATATCCCTGAAAGAACATGCAATCTGTCAACGTTTTTGTACTTTGATGGAATTTGGAGAACATACTTAGTTTCATGATACACACTTTTGTACTCTTGCTATTATAACCACATAATATCAATTAAGTGTTGTACTAGATAGAAATTATAACCAGAGGCCACAATGTGTTTGTTCCCTGTTTACTGGTTGGTTGTTTGGCTGGCTGATTCTTATTTTTATTCATTTATTTTTTTGAGATGGAGTCTCGCTCTGTCACCAAGGCTGGAGTGCAATGATGCAATCTCAGTCTCCCAGGTGCAAGCAAATCTCCTGCCTCTGCCTTCCTAGTAGCTGGAATTACAAGCATGCACCACCACGCCCAGCTGATTTTTGTATTTTTAGTAGAGACAGGGTTTTGCCATGTTGGCAAGATGGTCACAATGTCTTGACCTTGTGATCCACCCACCTCAGCCTCCCAAAGTGCTGGGATTACAGGTGTGAGCAAAAAAGTTAAAGAAACTAAAACATACAATGTAAAGATACTACAACTATGAACATTAATCCGGTTTAAATACTAACTATGACCATTAATCCAGTTTAAGTACTAACTATCAACATTAATCCAGTTTAAGTACTACTTCATTTTTGACAGATACATGTTCATTCTCACTGTTGTCTTTTTAAAAATTTTTTTCAAGATAATTCATAATTTACTATAGTCACTATTTTCTACAACAGATCTCTGAAAGTTATTCCTCCTAGCTAATTGAAATTTTGTATCCTTTAACCATTTCTGAGCCCCTGTTAAGCACCATTCTATCCTTTACTTCTCTACATTTGACTTATTTAGATTCCACATATAACTGAGATCATGAGGTGTTTGTTTTTCTGTGCCTGGCTTACTTCACTTAACATAACGTTCTCTAGCTTCATCCGTGTTATCTCAAATGACAGAATTTCATTCTTTTTCAAAGCTAGTTAGTATTGCATTGTGTATATACACTATGTTTTCTTTCTTCATCAATTTGTGGACATGTAGATTGATTGATTCCATATATTGACTATTGTGAATAACGCTGCAACGAGCATAGGAGTGAAGATATCTTTAAAAATATTGATTTTATTTCCTTTGGATATGCACTTAGAAGTGAAATAGCTGAATCACATGGCAGTTTTATTATTAATATTTTGAAAAACCTCCAGATTGTTTTTCACAATGGCTGTGCTAATTTACATCATCACCAACCATGTACAACTGTTCCCTTTTCTCCACATCTTGACAAAACCTTTTAGTTTTTTGATAAAAGGTAGTCTGACAGGTGTGAGGTGATATTTCATTGTGGTTTGAATTTGCATTTCTTTAATGATAAGTGATATTGAGTATTTTTTCATATATCTAACAAATTTATATGTCATCTATTAAGAAATTTCTATTTAGGCCATTTGCCTATTTATTTAAAGGAGGTTGTTTTCTTGCTATTGAATTGAATTTCTTATATATTTTGAATATTAACTCCTCATCAGATATGTATGGTTTGCAAATGTTTTCTCTCATTATGCAGGCTGTCATTTCAGTCTGTTGTTTCCTTTGCTATTCAGTTTTTTAGTTTGATGTAATTCCATGTATCTATTTTTGCTTTTATTTTCTGTGCTTTTGTCATATCAAAAAAAAAAAACATTGCTTAATCCAAAGTCATGGAGCTTCTACCACATGTTTTCTTCTAGTAGTTCTACAGTTTCAGGTATTATGCTTATGTTTTTAAACCACCTGGATTTGATTTTTGTATATGGTCTCAAATGAGGCTTTGATTTCATACTTCTGAATGTGGATGTTAAGTTTTCTGAATATCCTTTATTGTAAGTCTCCATTGTTGGCTAATAAGTTTGCAAGAAACTATTAAGCAATAGTGTATTTTAAAAACAGTGCTTTCGGATATATAAGATTTTACTATGATGTTTCATTATTTGTTTGGTAGAGAAAATGGCATTTATTTGTTATGAGAAATAAAATATGAATATATACCTTGAATCCTGAAATTTTCAGTCAATTGTCTACTTTTTCAATAATTTATGCAAACAATATGAAAGTCTGTTCAGATTCTATTAGACCTTGAAAGCCCCTGTCTTCCAAAGTATGTATCAATTATGATTCAAGTAAAAACAAATAGTGATTTTTGAGAAAGTATTTCAAAACAATTCAGAATATTAACTTGTTTCTCAACAAAATAAGATGAAGTACACTTGAAATATAAATAATGTTTGAAAAACTGTAATAAGAGAAAAATTGCTTTAACTCAAAGAAGAAAATATCTTCCTTTGCCTTTAATTACACCTGTCCTCTAATCTTTCCTCCTACATTGACAAGTTTCTATTGATGTGAAGAAAAATGCCCTTTCTGCTGACTTAGCTAGATCTACCTTTTTCATCCTTCACCACTAGTCATATATGCCACACACTTAGTATTATTTTGACCCCAATTTCTCTTCTCTAATTTCTAGTCAAGTAATTGACTATTTTCTATTCCTGCTGATACTATGTTTGGTGATTTGCTTATTTACACTCATTTATATTATTATGCATCTCTAAAAGGTGAATTTATTTTGTGTCCCATGCTAATGCATATTGTACTGATTGTAGATTAATATTCCTAATTAAATTATCTAAAACCAAGCACTTTATAGTGCTGTTTTTATAGTGCTCCTTTAATAGGCTCTTCCTATTGACTACCACATTAAATAGATAATTCTCATTCTAGTTTCTTTCTTTCTTTCTTTCTTTTTTTTTTTTTTGATATGGAGTCTTCCTCTGTTGCCAGGCTGGAGTGCAGTGGCCCTATTGTGGCTCACTGCAACTTCTGCCTCCCGGGTTCAAGTGATTCTCCTGCCTCAGCCTCTCAGCATTTGGAGTAGTGGAATTATAGATGCACGTCATAACACCTAACTAATTTTTGTATTTTTAGTAGAGGTGAGGTTTCACCATGTTGGCCAGAATGGTCTCAATCTCTTGACTTTGTTATCCACCCACTTTGGCCTTCCAAAGTGCTGGGATTACAGGCATGAGCCATTGCATGTGAGCTCTAGTTTCTTTTTTTTTTGTCTTTTTTAGATTTTTTAAATTTATTTACTTTACTTTAGGCACATACTATTATCTGGCATTTCTCCCCATGTTATCCCTCCCCATCCTCCCCTCCCTCCCCACCCCCTGCTGTCTCTCCCCTACCCCCCACAACTGCCCCCAGTGTGTGATGCTGTTTGCCAGTGTTGCAAAATAAAAATCTGAAGGAAATATAAGGCAATATTTGGAAGTTAGTGGTACTACTTTGCTAAGGACTTTAAAAAGAAACTAAAATTAACTCCAGATGGATTAAAGACTTAAACATAACACCTAACATCACAAAAACCCTAGAAGAAAATCTAGTCAAAACCATTCATCTAGTCAAAGTAATTCAGGACATAGGCATAGGCAAGGACTTCATGATCAGAACACCAAAAGCATTGGCAACAAAAGCCAAAATAGACAAATGGGACCTAATCAAGCTCCATAGCTTCTGCACAGCTAAAGAAACAGTTATTAGAGTGAATCTGCAACCAACAGAATGGGAAAACATTTTTGCAATCTACCCATCTGACAAAGGGCTAATATTCAGAATCTACAAAGAACTAAAACAGATTTACAAGAAAAAAACAAACAAGCCCATTCGAAAGTGGGCAAAGGATATGAACAGACACTTTACAAAATAAGACATATATGAGTCCAACAAACATATGAAAAAATGCTCATCATCACTGGTTATTAGAGAAATGCAAATCAAAACTACATTGAGATACCATCTCATGCCAGTTAGAATGGCGATCCTTAAAAAATCTGGAGACAACAGATGCTGGAGAGGATGTGGAGAAATAGGAACACTTTTACACTGCTGGTGGGAGTGTAAATTAGTTCAACCAATGTGGAAGACAGTGTGGTGATTCCTCAAGGACCTAGAAACAGAAATTCCACTTGACACAAGCAAATAGGCTTGCTGGCCTTTCTCCTACATTACTTCTGAAAAGGGCCCTGAATGCTCTAATCTCTTTCAGCTGCATTCTGAGAGCAATCCTATAGGAGTGTCATTCACTGATGACACTGGCTTGGGCTTACTAATATCAGTCCCATAGAAGATTCTGGCTTAGCTTTAAAGCTTTGTTTTGGTTTCTTAAAGTTGTAGTCTCAGAAAAGTTCTACCCAGCCAAATTTCCACCAGAAGACATACCCATCTTGGCTCCTGTGGCAAGCATGACAACTTCTGTCCCTGAATAGATTGTTAAGTAGCCTGGATCTTGGTCATGACCCATTTAGTTTGCAGATGGAGAGCAGTATGGATTGTCTGGGAATCCAAACAGCGGGAAACCCAGCGATGACCAGCAGTTGATGCCCTGACGTCAGTCTCACTGTGGATATTGAAACAGCCCTGTGAATTGGCTCCTGCCCTTATTAAGGCAGTCTGAGGACAGATTTGCTCACCCAGAAACTAACTGAAAAACATGTCTTTTCATGACCCTGGAGTCAGGTCTGAATATTTCTGTCTTAGCTGTAGACTTCACACACCACCTTGTATCTCAGTTTTACCCCATCTCAGCCTTAGATTAGAGCAATATGGCAGCCCAGGGCCCCATCCAGGGATTCAACAGGAGCCATCCCAGAGACAAGGAGGTATTCACAACCATCAGTGTACTTTGTAACAGGTCAACTGCCTGCACACCCTTGAGCAGACCCTTATCCCAGTGGCAACCCCACAGACCAAAGTCCACCCAGGAGCCCAGTAAAACCCATTTACACTGGACCTATAGAAATAGGTCTGCCACTTGTAGTCTGTACTGTGGACCCAGTATCATCCACATAAACCCAATCAACTCTAATCTGAGAGACAATCCCATTAGCAGAAAGATCAAACAGGAGAAGACTTTAATGTAACAAAACCAGTCGGTAAAACTGAAAGAAGAGTTTGCCTGTTCAAATGCACAGACACCCATAAAAGCCTCCATAAATAACAAAGAATCATGCAAATGTGACACCACCAAAAGAAACTCAGAAAGCTTTAATAATCAACTCAGTTATAAATAAAATTATACAAATTACCTGAAAAAGAATTCAAATACTCATCTTAAAGAAGCCCAATAAAATGCAGAAAAATACAGATAGACAACTCAATGAAATAAGAAAAGCAATGCATTTTAAAAATTTAGAAGTTTAACAAAATAATAGAAAACATAAAAAAGAACCAAACAGAAATCCTAAAGCTGAAGAATAAAATGACAGAACTGAAAAATTCAATGGAAACTTTCAAGAGCACATTCACTCATGCAGAAGAAAGAATTAGCAAACTCAAAGATGGGTTATTTGAAATTAACCCATTAGAAGAATAAAAATAAAACAAAATTTGAAAAGTGATGAATACAAAGGAGATTTATGGAACACCATCAAACATACAAATATATAAGATATGGGGGACCCCAAAGGACAAGAGACAATGGGATATAAAGCTTAAAGAAAAATTGTCTGTCTGATAGAAATACTGTCTGAAGACTTCCCAAATCTTAGGAGCAATATGAACATACAGATTCAGGAAACAAGAGATTTCAAGCAAGATCAATTAAAAAATTATTACTCTTAGACGCATTGTAATCAAACTGTCAAAAGACATAGTCAAACAGAGACTCTCGAAAGCAACAAGAAAGAAGAAATTCTTTCTTCACATAAAAAGAATCTTCCAAAAAACCTCTGAAAAAGAAATCTGCAAGTCAAGGGAAAGTGGGATGACCTATTCAAAGTGCTAAAAGAAAAAAACAAATCTAACTAAGAATGATATCCCCTGCAAAGCCATATTTTCTAAAGAAGAAATAAAGACACTCCAAGACAAATAAAAGCTGAGAAAGTTCATCAACACAAGACTGGCCTTAAAAGAAATGTAAAGAGGGCCAGCCATGGTGGCTCATTTCTGTAATATCAGCACTGTGAGAGGCCAAAGCAGGAGTATTGCCTTGAGCCCAGGAGTTTGAGACCAGCCTGAGCAACAAAGTGAGACACCATCTCTATTTTTAGAGACATGCTAAAATAAATTCTTCTGGTTGAAATAAAAAGATAATAATTAACAATATGAAAACATATGAAAGTATACAATTCATTGGTAAAAGTACATAGCCAAATTTGGAATAACGTAACACTATAAAGATGCTGTATAAATCACTCTTTAAGAGCTAAAAGATAAATATTTTAAAAAACACTACAGCTGTAAATAGTAAGTTAACATGTACACAATATAAATACATACAAAGTATAACATCAGTAGTGCAAAATGTAAGACAGAAGTAAAATTGTTGAGTCTCTATACACAGTTGAATCTATGGTACTCTCACATTAAATTAAGATATTATAAATATAAGATGTTTTAGATAGGCTTTATAGTAACCATGAGACAAAACCTCTAATAGATACACAAAAGAAAAAAGAAAGGACTCAAAGCTACAAAAATACAAGAAATACAAATAAAGACAGTAAGATTAAGAAAGAGGAATAAAAAAAGCTACAAAAAAGAAGGTCAAAATTTACAAAATGACAGTAGGAAGTTCTTACCTTTCAATAATCATTTAAATGTCAATAGATTAAACTTTTTAGTCAAAAGACATAGAGTAGCTACATTGCTAAACAAACCAACCAACAATATGGTGACTATCAGAGACTTACTTTAGCCTTAAGAACATACATAGACTAACAGTGAAGAAATGGAAATAGATATTCCAGGTAAATGGTAGCCAAAAGAGAGCAGGGGTGGCTATACTTATATCAGACAAAATATACTGTAATTCAAAATTATAAAAGTGCTGCTATTAATTCAACTATTTCAGGTTCCACTTATAAGTGAGATCATGTGATATTTGTCTTTTTGTGCTTGGCCTATTTGACTTATTATAATGTTCTCCAGCTTCATCCATGTTGTTGTAAATAACAGCATTTCCTTTTTTAAAAAAACAGATAAGAATATTGTTTTGTGTATATATACCATGTTTTCTTTATCTTGTGTCTGCGTCTTTTGCAAACATAATATTTGTGAGATTCATTCATGTTTTTTTCTCATAGCTACAGTATACTTATTCTATGAATGTATCATAATTTATTTTACAATAGATGAAAATGTAGATGAATTCCAATGTGCAGCTATTACAAATGAAGCTGCCACAAATTCTTATATATGTGATATGTGTATACACTGTTGTAGCTATGTATAGCTAGGGATGAAATGTTTTAGTACCAAGAAATGCATAGTTTTAGCAAATACAATTTTCCAAACAGGCATAATCAATTTACAGCATTGCAACATGGTAGGATTTTGCTAATCCCACCACTAGTCTATGGAATTTCCCATTGCTTCACATTTTGTTAATAGTCATCATTGCCTGTTTTTTTGTTTGTTTGTTTTTGATTTTTTGAGATGGAGTTTAGCCCTTTTCACCCAGGCAGGAGTGCAGTGGCATGATCTCAGCTCACTGTAACCTATGTCTTCCAAGTTAAACAATTCTCCTGACTCAACCTCTCAAATAGCTGGGATTACAGGCACCTGCAACCACACCTGACCAATTTTTGTACTTTTAGTAGAGATGGGGTTTCTCCATGTTGAGCAGGCTTGTCTCCAACTCCTGAAAACAGGTGACCCACCTGCCTCAGCCTCCCAAAATGCTGGGACTATAGGTGTAAGCCACCACACCCAGCCAACCAGTTTTAATTTTTAATGTATTTATTCATTTATGTCAAGGTTTTTGCCATTCATTTAGTGATGTTTCATTGTGACATTTTCATAATGACTAAGGAGACTGACTATATGTTCATACATTTATTAACTATTATCTAATATTTATAAAGTATCTTTTGAATTATTTTGCTCACTTTTATTGGATTATTTGTTTTTACTTTGATTTATACCTTTGTGTATTCTAAGCCCTTTATTAGTTATATACCTTGCAAATGTATTTCCTGTTACATGGTTTATATAGAATATTATTTAGCCATAAAAAGGAGAAAATCTTACCATTTGTAACATGAATGAAGCTTGAGGGCATTATGCTAAGAGATATAAGTCAGACAGAAAAAAATACAGTATGCTCTCACTTACATGTGAAATCAAAAAAGGTCAAACTTAGAAGCACAGTAGAAGGGCAGTTGCCAGAGGTTGGAGAGTGGAACAAATGGGGAGATACTAGTCAAAGGGTATAAACTTTTAGTTACTAGATGAATAGGTTCTTGGAATGATAGCTACACATTGTGACCATAGTTAATAATACTCTATTGTATAATTGAACTTTACTAAAAGCATAGATTCGGTGTTCTCGTTAAGAAAAGTATATGAGGAGATGGACGTGTTAACTAACTTGACTGTTGTAATCATTTAAACAATATGTATGTATATCAGAAATCATATATACCTTAAATAGATATAATTTTCTTCATCAATTAAACTCAATAGAAGTTGGAAAAATTTTAAACTTAAAATTTTGTATAATAGAAAAGAATATTTTCTTATTTAATGTTTAGGAAAACATTCTCCCATAAGCTGTATGCTTTTAAGTAAATCATTAAAAATGCCCAACATTGAATAGTATTGGGTAATATGTTTTTCTTTCTTCCTTTGTGTGTTTTTCAGTATAATTTTCAAAGCTACCATCTTCCCTGCTATTTTATGTCTATAAACTTTCACATAGAAACTGATTATATAGCAGATATTTTTATTGAATTTATTTTTTTCTCAAGCTATCAGCAGAAAATAAAATCTTATTTTATTTTATTTATTTTTATTTTATTTTTTATTTTTTTGAGATGGAGTCTCACTCTGTCACCCAGGCTGGAGTGCAGTGGCACAATCTTAGCTCACTGCAAACTCCACCTCCTGGTTTCAAGTGATTCTTCTGCCTCAGCCTCCCGAGTAGCTGGGATTACAGGTGCATGCCACCAGGCCTGGCTAATTTTTGTATTTTTAGCAGAGACAGGGTTTCACCATATTGGCTAGGCTGGTCTCAAACTCCTGACCTCATGATTCACCCAATTTGGCCTCTCAAAGTGCTGGGATTACAGGCGTGAGTCACTGCACCTGGCTGAAAATAAAATTTTATTACTTTGCTTTTAAATGAGTTGTAACGGCGGCTCTATGTGAATTTGTAAAATCTGAATTTTTAAACACAGCTTAAATAATACAAGTATTCTTTTTTTTAATTTGAGAACTCAACTATTAGGAATGATTTGCCTTTTTCAGCATGTTATTTCATGATACAATTGCTTAATTTTTATTATGACATTATCGTTCAGTCTCTTAAAATTAGAATTAATGCCATTATAAATGATAGGAAGGAGTTACCATTTAAACAAAATTCTAGTTGGTAATAACATGCCAAAACAAATTTATAATAACATGCCAAAACAAATTTATAATAACATGCCAAAAACAAATTTATAATAACATGCCAAAACAAATTTATGATTGATGAAATGAACTGAAACCACAATACATAATTTATTATTTAAACATCCAAGCAATGATATAAATTACTAGTTAATTTTTATCACTGTGACCAGAATTGAAACTAATTACCTGGAAAATGATGAAATAAATGTTAGGAATGTGAGTGGCAGATAAAATTCTAATAAACAGTCACTAAATCTAATGTTTTATTAATTCATCATGTTAACCATGCAATGGCTCTCAGAAGTCAGAGTACATAAGAAGCCCTGGGGAAATGGTTAAAAACATAGATTTCCAAGTTTCCACTTAATGATTCTAATTCCAGAGGCCCAATGCTGGATTTAGAAATCTGAGTATTATCTGGTGCCTCAGGAGATAATACTGGTACAGACAGTATAAAAGCCACTCGGTCAAATTTGGTCTAGGTAAATCTGTAAAATAAAAGAATTCTATCACGACCATCTTTGTGGCTCCCATATCTCTCTTGCTCACCATTTCTAATACTTACTTGTAGCACTTGCAGACTAACCTGCCCCAGGCTGAGCAAGCTGTTGTGTCCAGGGTATCTTTCCCAGTCAAAAATGACCATCAGAATGTGTCTCTAAATGACACAACCTGCACAAACTTCTCCAAAATTGTATTATTAAAAATTTTGATAAAAATACATTACACTAAGCTATTAATATCTGATACATGTATTGGTGTTTTACTACCTTCCCAAAGCTATCTCTATGTTTATAAAAGGAATAATAATTATTTAGTAATTTAGTAATGCAATCTCAGACTTTCTACCTGTGAGAACTGTGGATAGAGGAAGAAATGGCAAATGATAAGACCTTCATATTTTCTTGGTGGAGTATGTATATCTGCATGTGTTTTCACTTGAATATGTCCTATAGTAGAAGAAAGTTCAGCTCTATACAATACTGGTCTCTGTAATGGAGACTGGTTTAGGGTTGGTGTCTAATAAATATCTTTGATATAACTAACAGGAGAACCAAGTTTAAAAGTATGAGTTTATAGGTTATATAAGAGGAGTAAGTGAAAGCAATTTTTTGAGGATATCAAAAATAAGGAACAAAGAATAGATTGAAGTCCCTGAGAGAACAGAACACTCTGAAGGCAATAGATAAAATTGCAAGCTGAAGAGGGAAACTTCAACAAGTTCATACAAAATTTTTTATCTTCATGAAATCAAACAATGTTATCTGCTAAAACTGAACCAGAATTGTGGCACTTGGTCAAATAGACCATATTCAACCATGTGTCCATGGATGGAGAAGTCTCCTTTTCTTTCTTTTTTGTTGTTATTTCTTTGGTTGATTGTGTTTTGTTTATTTGTGGTTTCTTTCTGTATTTATATCCAAGACAATTTGAATTGCTTGGTGACTTTAATCTAGTTTTATGATAAATATATAGTGGTGTCCATCTGTGAGTTTATAATTGTCTGTAGTTGTGTTTTGCAACTTAAAATATGAATAGATGTTGTGGATATTAGTACTGCTTTCTAATGCTAGATTTAGAGAACTGATGAAATAAAAGGAAAAGGCAACCAAAGAAATAAATTTATGATGTTCATGTGACTAAAGCTTAAAGAGAAAGAAGTAAAAATGGGGGTAGTTTGATGAGAGAGAATTGGTAAGAATTGTGTAATTTAAAATCTTGATAAAGTCAACTTGAAGTAAGAGTAAAGAAAATGATGGAGGTTGTGGTTGGAAATGTGAACATTTGTCATAGTTGCCCAAGTAGAGTTATTCTGGCTGTTTCCACAGAGCTAGGCTGCTCAATTTAGAGGTCAGGGGTATCCTACTTACTAGGAGAACGAAAGAAAACTATAGCTGCACATCTGAGTCTAAATGGGAGAATGGATCTAATGAGAGTGGAAAAATGATGAAAGAGACATGGCAGTTTAGAAGAAAGAGAATGCTAGCCTCTCTTTTATTCACAATGAGGTTCCCATTCAAGTTTCATGAAGAATTATACACTTAAAAATACAAGTTTTAATTGAAAACAGAGATTAAGAATACATTTTACATTTGTGTAAAAATTTTGGGTCAGAATGAAATGACAGTCCAGCCCTCTGCCTCACATCCTTGCTACCAATACACAGAAATACTGGTTTACATATTCAATAATATCATGGTACCTGGACTTAAGAAAGAAAGACTCTCAAATACCTAAACTAAGAGGTAACTCAAAACCAAGACAGGCAAGCTGACTCTGTCAGATCTATTTCCACTTGCCTTGGACTAAACATTCTAGTATCTTGAGAATGCAGGAATGGAGGAACAGGCTAGTCAGCACCATGAGAAATGCTCATGGAAGATATTTTATAAGGCCATTGGCCTGTTGCCTCCAAAAATATCAATGACATAAGAAGAGCATGAAGACTCTTTTAGATTAAAAGAGAGAGAGAGGGAGATGAACACAGAGAGAGAGAGAGAAATAATGATCAAACGCAGTGATCTAGTAAGAAAAACAAAATCTCTAAAACAATACTTCAGGAAAATCACAGAAATTTCAATATAGGCAAGATAGTAAAGAAAATCTGTAAATTACTTTAAAAAAATCATAAAATATGGCAATTGTTGAACATAGTGCATATAAGACTTCATTATACTATTCTTTCCATTTTCCTGTGTTTAGTAATTCTCAAAATAAAAATTCTTGACACAAGCAAAATGGGTAGGAATAATGGTATCAACAATTAGCTATTATTAGATAACTTTTTTTTTGAAAGAAAGAAAAAGAGAAAGAAAGAGCAAAAGAAAGGAAAAAAAGAATGAAAGAGAAAGAAAGAGGAAGAGAGAGAGGGAGAGAGAATGGGATTCTTGTTCTATTGCCCAGGCTAGAATGCAGTCTAAAAATGGGTATTAAAAACCTCTTTTATGCCAATAATTGTGCTTAACAATGGAGACAGGAAGGAATAAGGGATGAAAATAAGAAACAAGCAGCCAACCAATATTTTATTTAAACCTGTGAAATGCTATGCAACTGCTGAGTAGTGATTTACTTCCAATTATGTGGTCACTTTTAAAATAGGTGTAATGTGATACTGAGAAAAATGTATGTTTTGTGGATTTAGGGAGGAGAGTTCTGTACATATTTTTTAAGTTTACTTGTTCCAGGTCTGAGTTCAAGTCCTGGATATCCTTTTTAATTTTCTCTCTCGTTGATCTGTCTAATATTGACAGTGTAATGTTAAAGTCTCCCACTATTATTGTGTGGGAGTCTAAGTCTCTTTGTAAGTCATTAAGAATTTGCCTTATGTATCTGGGTGCTCCTGTAATGGGTGCGTATATATTTAGGATCGTTAGCTCTTCTTATTGCATTGATCCTTTCACCACCATGTAATGTCCCTCTTTGTTTCTTATGGTCTTTGTTGCTTTAAAGTCTGTTTTATCAGAGACAAAAATTGCAGCTTCTGTGTTTGTTTGTTTTGCTCTCCATTTGGTTGATAAATCTTCCTCCATCCCTCTGTTTTGAGTCTTTGTGTATCCTTGCATGTGAGATGGGTCTAAATACAGCATACCGATGGGTTTTAGCTTTTTATCCAATTCGCCTTTCTGTGTCTTTCGATTGGGGCATTTAGTCCATTTAAATTTAGGATTAATATTGATATATGTGAGTTTGATATTGCCATTTAATGCTAGCTGGCTGTTTTCCCATTAGTTGATGTAGATTCTTCATTATGGTGATGCTCTTTACCTTTTGGTATGTTTTTGGAATGGCTGATACTGGTTGTTCCCGTCCATGTGTAGTGCTTCTTTCAGAAGCTCTTGTAAAGCAGGCCTGGTGGTGATGTAATCTCTGAGTGTAGATAACTTTTTATTTACAAATAATTAGCTAGAAAAAATTGTCTTAAACTTCTGTCACAAGAGAGTAAGTTAATTCTGGTATACATCAGTTTTTTATTGTTTTATTAACAAGGTAACTTCCTTTTAGCTGTTATAATTGGTAATATTTTACATATGGAAAATAGAAAGTACTGAAAGAATATTAAAATTATGGGACTTCTTTTTTGCAACTATATGTTCATATCAAGCAATATTTTTGTTGGATATCAAAGCAAACCTCAAAACTTTTTCACCTTTCTACTTCAATATAGTTCCTGCCACAACCACTCTGCTTTAATTGAAGTAATCAATTGTAATTCTCTTCACAAATCCTAACTCTTTCATATGTATTGACTCTTCACCCAAATCATTAAAATGAGTCTTTTGCTTTGGGTTCACTAAATTATTCAAATTTCATATTTCAAACTGTATTACTTTTACCAGAGTGTAGCTTAAATAATCCATACTATATGATTTCAGGTAATAACTCTTTATAAAGTATCTGCTAAGAATTTCTATATCCAATAGTCATTCAATAAATTGTTTTCCATCATAAAGATTTTATTTTATACCAATAGATATTTTTTCCTTACTTATTAAGTGATTATTGAGATACTAATTTTGTACATTTTTAAGGAACAGATCCAACTAAATCTCTACTGTCTTTATAATCTTGTGTCTTATTTGAAAATGAAACAACAACTATTTCTATCAATCATAGTTTAAATTGAAATAATGAGAAGGGAAAATATATCTATGCCTAGATAATACCTAAGCATATGCAATTTTAGTTTTAGACTATATTATGATGTGACAACAAAAATTTTTAAAAAATAAAAATTTTATTCAGTTTACACTTGTTCCCATACACTAATATCATATATTTATTTGACAAGATCAGTGAAGATTATAGACCAGTGCTATCCAGTAGAACTTTCTGAAATATTGGAAATGTTCTATAGGTCTGCTTTTTCATTTAGTGTGACTATAGATTACTTCAAATATGGCTAGTCTGACTGAAAGCTGAGCTTTCCATTTTAATTAATTAAATCATAAATTTAGGTAGGCATACGTGGCTATTGGCTGCCACATTATACAGCATAGCATAGACAGTGAAGGCTACAGACATAAGAAATGGTCTCTATTGACACAATCTCTTTTTTTCTTGATAAACTTCCATATTTATAATGCTATAAAATGTATGATTTATAAGGATAATATATGTCTCAGATAATAATAATGCTAGTAATAATAATTGCAAACACTTGATTCATTTACTTCATACTACGCACTAGTATACCAACTCCTTTAACTTTTACAGCAAATCTGTAAGATTGGAACTAGTATTATCCTTATTTTAAAGGTATTTTGGGACACTTTGCACCTGGGTTTTGTCACACAGTTAGTTAGTGAATAGTAGAAATATGATTTGAACAAAGACAAAACAACTCCAGAATTTTTAAACTATCTTAAGGTAGAAATATTTCTTCCTGATCTGGCTATATTCACTTATAAAATACAGAGAAAGAGTTGTATAATTATTTGATGTATCTTATGCCTGGTTCTTTGAGATTAATTTAAATCTATTTCAGAAGCTTTATTTTTAAAATGACAACCAAGAGTATTCTGTATCTCCTCTTTCCTGAGGTCTCATGGGAATGGCAGAAACATGTAGATATGCACACTTACACATGCACATCCATATACATAGATGTAAGTGTGTTTTGATACATAACAGTATTGAAAAAGGGAAGACTGGCAGTAGAAAATCCAAAACTTAAATAAATATTTGGATTAGTGGAATGTAATAACAGAAGAAACCACAGTCTGATATAAGTTCTTTTCAGTAAGTCCTACAAGATGTTTCAAGGTCATAGTCAACATGTTCAAGAGCAATTGCATATCACTGAACAAATAGGAAGATAAATAATTGAAGAACTGATCATAGAAAAATTGAGTCCACCAGGCCATTTCCTCTTTCTACTGCCCACTCACGATACAGAGAATTGCTTTCTAGGGAATAAGAAATCTGACTTTGGAGAGTTCCTATTTGGGCAAAAGGCAGAAATGAATAGAATGAAGGAAGAAAAGATAGCTCTACCCAAGAGTAGAAAATTAAATATCTCTGCTGCCAAAGTAAAGAATGCTTTGGTCACACAGCTAGTGTATAATAGAAACATGATTTGAACTAAGACATCATGCAAAAGTAGAAGCAAAGTAAAGAATGTGTTGACTTTGGCAGCAGTGTATGTGTGTGTGTTTGGCAGAGTTTGGGAAGGGAAATCTATCTATATGCATCCTATCCAAATACATGAAAGGAAATCAAATCAGTTAACATTCTATGCTCACTTATTCAAATCTGAAGTAGGCTATTTGTACAGGATTAGATCTAACTCAAGAGAAATCAATCTTAATCTTTTATAGATATGACAGTACCAGCTACCTCTATTAATCAATATAGTTACTTGATTATTTTAAAAAAGAAAGAAAAATGGAAAGGACTAATATAAACAAACAGAACTCCCAGATATAAGAAAGATAAATGAACTTTAATTCATTCAATACTCATGTCAGGGATATTTAAGAGGATAATGCATCCATACCTGCCCAGACTACTAAGGAAAACAGCAATCAGAAAACAAAACAATGTAAGAAATGAATATAATTGCTGAAATAAAATAATAAAATGGTTACAGATAAGAAACAAGTTGGCAATACAAGAATTAACATCAAAAATTTCTAATAACATAAAACATAAATATAAAAATAGAAAATGTAAAAGCTAATATTTATGAAGTTCAACATTGAGTCATGAAGTCCTACATTAAATCATTGAGTCCAAAATCTGCCTAAGGGTAATTTGAGCAAACTGAGGGAGGATTTAAGAGAAGTTCTCAAAGCTGGAAGAAGGACTGAATTGAAAGAGACCAAGCAGCATAAATGACCAGGGAGCCACTCTCAAATATTATAAAATTTCAATTCCAATCATTAAGAGAAAACTGAACATTTGTAATGAGAAGAACAAAATTTTCCACAAGAGAACAAAAGTCAGATTAACAGTGGACATCTATTTAGCAGAACAATCCTTCTATAACATTTGAAAGCATAATAAAAGTTGAAATACATTTGGATTTGTATAACATCTAAATTATTCAGAGGACAATTTTTTTTTCATGGAAAAGGAGCCCAAGAATATTAATCACCTAGAATCAAAACAATTAAGTATGAATTTGAGTTGAATATGAAATTGACAGCTAAATCCTGATACTAGAAAAATCCTTCTTCACTAAATATTTACATAATTATAATATTTAATTCTATTTACGGATTCTTAATTTTATCATAAACTGCTGTAATTTGAATTTATGTGTCCCTTCCAAATTCATATGCAGGAACTTAAACCTGAATGAAATAGCATTAAGAGATAGGGCCTTTAGGATATGACTAAGTCATGAGAGCAGAGCCTTCATAGATAGGATTAGTGGCCTAAAAAAGGGGGCTTGAGAGAACTAGTGAGGCCCTTTTCATGTCTATGTTTCTTGATGTCTACTTCCTTGTTACTCACTTGCACAATTTTGCTCCATTATTTTGTGCACAATTTTGCACCACATTAGAAGCAAGGATCAGGCCCTATCAGACATCAACCTGCTAGGGCTTTGATCTGGGATGTCCCAACCTCTAGAACTGTGAGAAATTTCTGCTGTTAATAAGTAATCCAGTCTAAGATATATTGTTACTGCAGCACAAATGGTCTACAACCCCAACTAAAAGCAAAATACAGGCTAAATAATGTTTGCTAGCAAATACCAAAGTACTGCATTCAATCATGGCCTAAGATGTTTTAAAATATTATAGATAACTAGAATATGTAAAAGTCATAAAACTAAAATACTGTAGAAGAGACAATGGGAAGGATATGAAAGAAAAAGTCAGTCAGTCAAAAAACCCTTTAAGGGAAAAATCGAAACTGCTTACATTAACAGTAAAGAAATTTAGAAATAAGTATATTTATTTATATGTCTAGCAACATAAACACAAAGAGAAATTAACAATATTTATTTTAGGAAGTGGACCTCAGCATAAAGAGGTCAAAAAGTTTATTTTTAATTTTGTTACTTTAATATTGTTTGAATATTTTAATATGTGCATATGTCACTTTTATAATTATAATATCAATTATTAATTGACTCGTTCTAAATAATATCATACAGTTCCCATTTTAAAATGGCTCTAGCTGCTATATTTTCCTGTCCACAGAATTAAATTTTAGTATAGTTTAACATCAACTCAGTACACATGTTTAGTACCTATGAAAGTTTTGTTCATTGCTCAAGATATTCTCAATATGTGGGCATCAATATTTAATTAAGCTAATATTCATTTAAAAATTAATTTTTTATCTAGATGTATTAAAATATCCTTTACAGCAGAAGTTGTCAAACTTTTTCTATTAAGGGTCAGATACATATTTTGGTCTTTGTGGGTCCTAAGTAAGATCTTTGCTGCAAGTATTCAGCTCTGCTGTTGTAGCATGAACAGTCATTTACAACATGTAAAGAATAATGATGAGTAAGTTCCAATAAACTTTTATTCACAAAACAAGTGATGGGAAAGATCTGGCACACAGATCTTATTTCACCAATACCTATTTATGTCTACATTTCTTGATGTCTACTTCCTTGTTACTCACTTGCACAACTTTGCCCCATTATAATATACGTCACTGTTAAATTGCTGAGCAAATTTTAACAAAATTGTATAGTACATCTAAATCATTTATAGATGTTTCTGCTTTTTGCTGGATGCTTAACTGCTTTCCTAGATTTTTTTTCCTCTCTCTCTTATCAGTTAATTTAATAGATTTATAGGTGGCTTAATAATCTAAATTCTCTACACTGAATAAAAACAGGAAGGTTTCCCATATTGAACCCTGAGAAAATGCAATCCACACTTTCATTTTGTCTGTCTGAAAAATATACTTATGTTCAATTCTAATTTCCTGCTGCTTTTAAATGAAGAATGAAGCTAAACACATTGTGAAGTACTAAGGGGAAAAAGCTTATTATACTAAGATAAAAATGATGTGCATTGTAATTCAATTGGTTCACCAACAGAATGACCTTAATTTCTATTCAGAACGCTGTGGTACACTTTCAGATGTAGATGAGATATAATGGGCCTACAGTGAATATTGCCTGTCAGCTTGATAAAACTGATAAGACGAAGAGATAAGGAAGTTCCACATCCTCTTATCTTCATGTTTAGCCCTTAGGGTTTTTTGGTATTAGAGTATTGCTGCTGTTTATTCTCATAAAGCCAGGTTAAAATATTTATGGAAAGACTGGGATATGCTCAGAAGGAGACAGCTGACAGCAATGTGAGACACACACAATGGAGCTGGAATTCTCTAAACAGTAATTTATGTTGATGCCAGAATTTTTTAAAAACACAAGTCATTTGAAATCCATTGATGTTATTTTCTTAGCTCTGAAGAAACCATTAACAGTTTAACAAGAGAAAAGCATAACTAATGTATTTGTATGACAAATTCCAGGAGCATGAAGATAATGGATGAGACAGCTAGTCAGAAATAAAATGACTTGAAACAATTGTCCCCAAGCACAGGTGTCTCTCTGCATACCTCACATAGCTCACACTGCTCTGAACTATTTTTCTTTTCTCACATATCCCAGGCAACTTACTGCCTGCCACTAAAGAGAGAAATCTAATTCTTTTAAGCAAGCAGATAAAAAGCATTGCATCCATGTTCTCAAGATAATAATTGGATCTCAAGTAAGGGGTCTTGACTGCACCGTTTGTTATCCATAGTTCATCTTCTACTCATCTACAGTTAGTGTGGTCATTTGTCTTTGCAAATTTCCTTTATCCAAAAGACCCACAAAACTTCTTATATTTCTATGAAGGTAAGTAACGTTGGCTCTTGAACAATGCAGAGGTTAGGAGATACTGAACCACTACATGGTCAAAAATCTGTATATAACTTTTAATTACCCTAAAACTTAACTACTAATAGCCTATTACCAACCAAAAGCCTTACTGATAACATGTTTTTCATGTTATACGTATTATATACCATATTCTCATAGTAAAATAAGCTAGAGAAAAGAAAATGTTAAGAAAATCACAAGGAAGAGCAAATATATTTACTATTCATTAAATAGAAGTAGTTCATATTTTTTTTAAAGAGAGATAAGGAGAAAGAAAGAAACAAACAGCAAAAGAAAGAAAAAAAAAGAATGAAAGAGAGAAAGAAAGAGGAAGAGAAAGAGGGAGAGAAAATGGGATTCTTGTTTTATTGCCCAGTCTAGAATGCAGTCTAAAAATGGATATTAAAAACCTCTTTTATGCCAATAATTGTGCTTAACAATGGAGACAGGAAGGAATAGGGGATGAAAATAACAAATAAGCAGCCAACCAATATTTTATTTAAACCTGTGAAATGCCATGCAATTGCTGGGGAGTGATTTACTTCCAATTATGTGGTCACTTTTAAAATAGGTATAATGTGATATTGAGAAAAATGTATGTTGTGTGGATTTGTGGGAGGAGAGTTCTGTAAATATTTGTTAAGTCTAGTTGTTCCAGGTCTGAGTTCAAGTCCTGGATATCCTTGTTAATTTTCTATCTCGTTGATCTGTGTAATATTGACAGTGTAATGTTAAAGTCTCCCACTATTATTGTGTGGGAGTCTAAGTCTCTTTGTAAGTCATTAAGAACTTGCCCTATGTA
>PVKP010036204.1:0-22652 GCA_004027715.1 Plecturocebus donacophilus | reverse complement strand
CCTACTCCTCCTCCTGGTCACTGTTTCCCTCCTCCTCCTCCTCCTCCTCCAGTCTCTTCACACCTTATTACAAGAGGAGAGGGCAGGGGCAGAAAAAAAGAAAGGAACTAAAGACCAAACTCTCAGTATGCCAGAAACTTGCTATTAATAAAAAGGTTCAATGTGCAGAACTGGCTGGAGACCAGGTGAGGGTTGGAACCAGAGCTCTGGGAGGGAAATGCAGACTTAACAAAACCCTCTTTTAATATCTTTAATATCTTTTAACCACATGTTATGAGCTGTTAACTCTTTGGGTGACATATTTTCCATCATCACCCGGCACCAGCAAGGCTTTTCTAGAAGATGCTGGCAGGCTGTGGAGAAGGGAGTCAGACAAGGGGCTTCTCCCAGCCGGTCCCTGTCTCCCTTCCAGGAACGCAAGCATCTCCCAGCACAAGCATCCCAGGGAGCTGCCGTGTGGGAGCGTGGGAAACGGCTCACTTTCTCAAACTGCCAGAAGTTGGCAGTGAACAGCTGCTGGTGGGAAGTGATCACACGGAGGCCACATACAGACAACTTAGTTTTAAAAAGCTGTTTTCCAGTGAAATTTAAATCAGTCCAATCATTTTGAAAACACTGTCAGTGTCTGTTATTATTTGGAGTCTAGGCACGGAAATGTTTCTATTTTCATAAGGAGTGTTTTAAGAGTCAGGTTTTTAGGCAAATATCATGAAGCACTGCAAAGCTTTGGACAATGATCTAATAAACTTCTTTTCCTGGAGGTAACAATTAATAGCAAACTTGAACAATATTCCCGTCCACTTGGGTGCAAGCCTCATTTTGCAAAATCGCTCAAATGCGTGATGCTCCTATTAGCCTTGTTCCTTTTCTCCATCTTTTGAAAGTGCCATTGGGCAATTCAACAGCAGAAGGGCAGGGAGCAGAATGGGAAAGGCCACAGGCTCTCAGGCAGGAAGAGGCACAGACTCAGGCACAATCCCCAAGGGGACGGGGCTGGGGAGTCCTTGGGACCATGCGGCCGCCTGACACCCAGGCCAGCATCATCACCAACATTCACTCAGTTGGTAAAGCCAGAAAACTTGGAAGTGGGTCCCGGTTTCTTCCTCTTTCTTACCAATGTCCTACCTCCAACATACAGCAGGTCCTCAAATAACGTCACTTCATTCAATGTTGTTTCGCTATAACGCTGATGAGAAAAAAAATCTATTCCCGGCTGGAGCTACCGTCTGTGTGGAGTGTGCACGTTCTCCCCATGTCTGCATGGGTTTTCTCTGGGTGCTCTGGTTTCCTTCCACATCTCAAAGCTATGCTGAAGTTGAATGAAGTGGTGTGTCTCAACTGTTGAACTATGAGTGAGTGCGGGTGTGTGGGAGACCCCTTGCAATGGACGGCATCCTGTCCAGGGTGGTTCCTGCCTGGGACACTGCGCTGCTGGGATGGGCTCCGATCACCCTGTACTCTGAACTAGAATGAGCAGTTGGAAAATGAATGAATGAATATAAATTATCACAGAATGAATATTCCTCAAGTACAGGTAATCACCCAAATGCACACCAATAAATGATGCTGTGCCGAAGCACTCAGCAAGTGGCCAGATTTGTGATTGTTTTTGAACTTCATGGTGGTCAGAAGTGTTGACAATGTTGCTTCGCACACATTTCTCCCTTGATTGAACCCACTACCACCATAACCTCCATCATTCACTGATTCATCAAAAATTGGGCAGATAATATCTTAGTTGTTTTTATCCACCTTTCTGAAATGTATATATAGCCACATTTACTTCAATGTTTAATACCAGAAATGTTTGGGGCTTCATATAGAAGTTTGGTGATGTGTTTGTGACCAGATATGAGCCATAGGACTATACATCTTGTTTCTGTCAATTAGCCTACAGTAAAATTGGTTTAGCTATGCATTGTTTAGCTCAAAGTCACAGTATCCAAGAACCCATCCACAATGTTAAGTGAGAACTTACTGTATATGGCACTTTCTCCAACCCAGCTACCACCAGCATGCCCCCGCCCAACCCCACCTCCTTAGACACATGGTTGGCCCTTCTCCTTCAGGCCTCAGCTGAAATAGTGCCTTCTCAGAGAGCTTCCTGGATCCCTCCAGTGTAAGCTCCTTCCACTCACCCCTTTCTTTCTTCCTTTACACCCGCAGTCCCTGATAGAGATCTGCTTCCTATTTGTCTTCTTCCTGCCTATTTGTAGGTTCTGGCTGCTCTCCCCAATATGAGGTCATTCCTTCAGAGTCAGGGACTCCGTTTGTCTTGGTCACATTATAGTTCCAGAGCTTACAGATGGTCTGATACATACGAGTCTCCCTACTTCTTGACTTCCTCCAACATAGGGGCAGGCAGACTCAAAGCAGATAAAGACCTGTGCACCCAGGTTATTTTAGAAATAACGCCTGAGGGCAAGCTCCGTTGTAAGTGGTATGAAGGGCTACAGAATTATTCATTACTGCTGTTCTTGCCACTGGAGTAAAATGTCAGTTACTAAAATAAAAAGTGCATAACTTGAAATCAGTCACGTTTCCAGATCTAACTGCCAGTTTACAGGCAATACAGGAGACAGAAGAACATGCTAATGGACACAATGGGATGCAATCAGCAAAATCCAGAATATAAAACACTTGAATGGAGAAATACCTAGTTTTTTTAATAAATAAATTTTAAAGGAAAAAAAAAAAAAAAGCTGGGGGTTTGGGGAGGACCTGTAGATTTTAAAAGTCCTAAAAGAACGGCCAGGCACAGTGGCTCATGTCTGTAATTCCAGCACTTTGGGAGGCCAAAACGGGCAGATTATCTGTGGTCAGGAGTTCGAGACCAGCCTGACCAACATGGTGAAACCCTGTCTCTACTAAAATCCAAAAAATTAGCTGGGCCTGGTGGCAGGTGCCTGTAATCTTGGCTACTCGGGAGGCTGAGGCAGAATTGCTTGAACCTGGGAGGAGGAGGTTGCAGTGAGCCAAGACCATACCATTGCACTCCAGCTTGGGCAACAAGAGAGAAACTCCAACTCAAAAAAAAAAAAAAAAAAAAAGTCCTGGCCAGGCGCAATGGCTCACTCCTATAATCCCAGCACTTTGGGAGGCCAAGGCGGGAGGATTGCCTGTGCTCAGGTGATTGCAGCCAGTTTGGGCAACACAGTGAAACACCATCTCTACTAAAATATAAAAAATTAGCCAGGTGTAGTGGCATGCGCCTGTAGTCCCAGCTACTGGGGAGGCTGAGGCAGGAGAATTGCTTGAACTAGGGAGGCGGAGATTGCAGTGAGCCGAGATCGTACCACTGCACTGCAGCCTAGGTGACAGGGTGAGACTCTGTCTCAACAACAACAACAAAAAGTCCTAAGAGACCCATCTACCAAATGCAATGTGTGGGGCTTTGTCTGGGCCCTGATTTAAACCAATCAACTGAAAAGCAAAATAAAACATTTCATGAAACCATTTGTATGTTGGATGATATTCAGGAATTATTATCATTTCCTCAAGTGTGATCATGATTTTACTATTTTGTTTTTTTAAATCTTAAAAAATTAAAAAAAGGAGTCTCACTCTGTCACCCAGGCTGGAGTGTAGTGACACAATCTCGGCTCACTGCAACCTCTGCCTCTTGGGTTCAAGTGATTCTCCTGCCTCAGCCTCCCAAGTAGCTATGGGTGCCTGACACCACGCCTGGCTAATTTTTGTATTTTTAGTAGAGACAAGCTTTCATCATGTTGGCCAGGCTGGTCTCGAACTCCTGACCTCAAGTGATCCACCTCCCTTGGCCTCCCAAAGTGCTGGGATTACAGGTGTGAACCACGACGCCCTGCCTTAAGAGTCTTTTCTTTTGAGGTTCATTCTGAAATATTTACAAGAAGATAAAATATTTGGGATTTGCTTAAAAATAATTCAGTTTGGGGATAAGGAGGGAACATTAGGAATAGGTGGGGACATTAATGAAAGAAGATGAGGAGAGGAGAGGAGGAAGGGAGGGAGGAAGGGAGGGAAAGAAAGAGAGAAAGAGAAAGGAAGAGAAAGAAAGGAAAAGAAAACCTTCTCAAAAAACCTTGATAACCCTCAGCTCCTGTGATTGGCAAAGGCTCTTTTTCCCTTGGGAAGCCTTTCTGACTTCCCAGCCAGGGTTTATCACGTGTTTCTTTCTGTCTGCCCCTCTCTCTAAGTTTGCAATTGACATCTTAGACCCCTCACTTAGGAATTCTGACTCCCAATGACAGCAGGACGTTCCTTACTATGTTGATCATACCGCAAAACCCTCATGGACTGAATGCATTTCTGAGAAAGCCCATCTGAATCACTGAGAGTGCTGCTAATAATAATAATGTAATACTATCATCTTAAGGTAACTTAAGGTAAGCAAATATTGCCTAGGTGAGGTTCTTAGTGAATTTCCATTAAGGAGTAAAAACTTCTTTATTGAAAAGCAGCTATTTCCAGCCTGTTGAGCAATATAAATATTGCCCTGAAATAGTGCTTACAATATCAGCTCACACTGGGAAAAAGTTCCTTTAGCAAAGTTAAACTTCAGCTCAGTATGCAGCTAGTAAAACTAAATGCCCCTTTATAGAACCATGTCTTCCCACTCACCCCAAGAAACACAGCAAACAATACGGCTTTTCATCCCGCTGCCCTAGGGCAGAGCATGTCAATTATATCACAAAAAAACCCAGGGTGAAAATGCCAAGCACCACATGGGTAACAGCTGGAACCACTTACGTACAATTGTTTCAACCCAACTGACAAGAAGGGGATGGACAGAGCACCTCACTTATAACGGGAGGGTGTCTCCCATCTTAGAAAGCACTTCCCGTATCATCTTTAATGTGAACTTTCAGACAGCGTGAATCACTGGAGAAAGTCTATATGCAGATGCTCAATAAATTTACAATTTATGTTAGATTTCTGAGGTCCAAATTAGCGGGGCATGATGGTGCACGCCTGCAATCCCAGCTACTCAAGAAGCTGAGGCAGGAGAGTTGCTTGAACCAGGAGGCGGAGGTTGCGGTGAGCCGAGATTGTGCCACTGCACTCCAGCCTGGGCAGCAAGAGCAAAACTCTGTCTCAAAAAAAAAAAAAAAAAAAAAAAGATTTCTGATATCCAAATACACTCTGAAAGAGTGAAACAACAGCCGTTTGCGGGGGCTTAAATGAGCCTCGTAACAATCCCCAGGGCAGAAAGCAGCCTGCAATAGTTCGGGGGAGCCTTCTCCAAAACATGTGTGATTAGAGAATACTTGAGGTAGAAACAAATAAGAAACAAACAGGGTCCTTTTACAAATGCAAATGGCTGTACTGACAAAATAATGAAATTTGCAAAAGCAAACTCCACGGGTGGGAGGCAGCGGGAACTTAAAATAATTTAACATAAAGAGTGGAAAAGCAAAAAACACTGACTGAGTGTCACCTAATGTTGAGGTCCTTTAATAAGGCTGTTTTGATCGCATTTAGTACAACCATCCCTCTTTTCGAATACATGAAATAGACGAGGAAATGACAAGAGATTTTAATTTAGCTTAATGTCACACAGCCAGCAAGTGATGGAACCAAGATCGGAACCCACATCTGCTGGAGTCCATAACCCGGGCTCTTTCTGTTACACTTGGCTGCCTAGTTTACAGACACGGAGCAAAAGTCATGCAAGCTGCAATGTTTCTTGGGATGGCTTCAAAGTTAGTGATGGGGCAGCTAGAAAAAGCTGGAAAACGAAAAGGGTCCAAAAAAAGGAAAACACAAAAAGGAAGTTTAGAAAATAGGCAAGTCCGGTACACAATCAAGGTGGAGACTGATGCATTTCAGCCTGGAGCCTAATCCGTTTGCAAGGCACTTTAGAGTTTACAAAGTGTTTTTTTACTTTAGTTATCTCATTAAACCTAGTAAAGATTAATATCATTTTCATTCTTTGAGAAAATCATGAGTTTCACTTCCTATAACTTGCCTAAGATCAAACATTAGAAGTGCCAGAACAAAACTCCAAGTCCAAATTACCAGTGATTCCCATTAACCCCATGGAAGAAATGACTCTGGCATGAAATAGAAACAAAAGGTTAGTAAATAAAGCTTAGGGACAATCTATGGGTTACCCCAGCCAGACCCCCAGAAAGGGTTCTTAGATCTTGTGCAAGAAAGAATTCAGGGCAAGTCCCCTGAGTAAAGTGAAAGCAAGTTTATTAAGAAAGTAAAGGAACAAAGACACTGGAAGGGCTGCCGGCTGCCCATTTTCTTAGTTATTTCTTGATGATACACTAAACAAGGAGTGGATTATTCATGCCTCCCTTTTTTAGACCACATAGGGTAACTTCCTGACATTGCTGTGGCATTTGAAAACTGTTACAGCGCTGATGCGAGTGTAGCATCGAGGATGACCCGGGGTCACTGTTATCACCATCGTGGTTTTGATAGGTTTTGGCTGGCTTCTTTACTGCAACCTGTTTTATCAGGAAGGTCTTCATGACCTGTGTCTTGTGATGACCTCCTATCTCATCCTTTGACTCAGAATGTCTTAACCATCTGGGAATGGGTCTCAGGCTCATTTTGCCCAGCCCCTGTTCAAGATGGAGTTGCTTTTGTTCACGCACCTCTGACATGTTGGATACAGTGAGTTCTAAATTTCTCTTCAAAGAATCAGCATGTCAGTATTTTCGGTTCTTTGTCCTCCATTTTAAAGTTTAACTTCCTTGTAGTTTCAGTAAACAGCCTTTTCCACCAGTTCTAATCAGTAGTTTATATCTGTTCTTCTGGTCACCTGCTCCATCCTGACTCACCTCATCACTACTTTGACCTGAGTCACCCCTGGCCACCTGCTCTGACCTGAGTCACCTTTAGTTACCTGTTCCACAACCATTCTTCCCACTAAACTTCTCACCCTGCCACTCTGGCTCATACCCCTGCTCCCTTTACAATAGCCAATTGGAATTAGCTTAGACTGTGTGGTCCAACCCTAGCCAACAGAGGAACAACACAGCAGTAGGGGCTACCTGCATCAGAGATAAGAACCCCTTCCCCTCCCCAGTTCAGGTGTGCTCTCACCATTGCTCCATCTGCCAGATGCACCCTTCTATAGAAGTAAAATTGCCTTACTGAGAAAATTTATATTTGAGTGCTATTACTTTTGTGGCACCGAAAATTTGCTTCTAACAGACATAAGGGTAATAGAGATGAATCAACATTTTCAACCTAATCCAGTTAATGTCCAAGTGATTTTGGATCAATTACCCTTCTCTTCTGCAGAAAATTTCCACTTGAGAATACTTTCCAACATTTCAAAATGATTGGGGCTTGCCTGATGGTAGTGGGTTATTAGAACTTATCAGCATTCATATCACTAAAGATATACAACACCCCAGGCTAAATATGACTGGCAAAAAAAAAAAAAAAAAAAAACAACTGTGGGGTTCTTTAAATTTTAACTACTGGTGTGTCTATCAAAGAAGAGGTAGTCTTCGAGGATGCCACACGAAAGGTCTTGGGGTGTGAAACCCCCCAGTCTCTGGGGAGACACGTTTCTCCTTAACAACTTGAATCTAAATATCAGAAGTTTACCTGTGGCATTTGGTGCCTAGTACTGTATTTACACAAATTCCTTGATTTAAATATTAAAAAGTACAGGAAAAGAGTTAAGCATTTATCTGCCTTTGCAGAAGGAACAGTATAGCAGTGTTACCCAAAAGTCACAGCTGATGAGGAAAAGCTCTTCTTTATAGAATATGCCAGCTAATAAATGCAGAAAGAATCACAGAAACAAACAAGCAACCAGCAAAACAAAATACAACAGCATCCTGCAACTTTTAATTTACTTATTGTTTCAGGCAAAGATCATCAATAGATGCTAAAACCATTAGATGAAAGGTTGGAGGGCAAGGAAATAGATGATAAGGCCGGAGTGAGTGTCACCCCGTAGCTTGATTGCCGCTCACGTGGGAGAAAATATAACTTGACAGGCACGGTCTGGCTGTAATCTCTGTTCCAAGGAATAATCAGACATCACTTGCCTGCTATTGTTATCCAGTGTGAAAAACACTGCTGCATTCATGAAGGATTCCTTTCTTTTCCTTTTTTATTTTTATTTTTTGAGACAGAGTCTCAGCCTCACTCTGTTGCCCAGGCTGGAGTGCAGTGTCATGATCTCGGCTCACTACAACTTCCACCTCCCACGTTTAAGAGATTCTCCTGCCTCAGCCTCCTGAGGAGTTGAGATTACATGTGTACACCACCACATCTGGCTGGTTTTTGTATTCTTTAAAAATTATTATTATACTTTAAGTTCTGGGGTACATGTGCAGAATATGCAGGTTTGTTACATAGGTATACAAATATTAAACATAGAGTTACCCTATGACCCAGGAATTTCACTCTTAGGTAAATACCCAAGAGAAATGAAACTTGTGTTTACACATTTGCAAGTATGCCTCTTCTAGAAATGCAGTTTGCCTCAAAGACACCTTTTTATGACCAGTTTGTCTTAATCAGGCTCCAACAAAGTCCTCACTTGTATTTGGTCAACAAGTCTCTGAAGTCTCTTTTGAGCTCCACCAGGTCTCCCTATTTCTTTTTCCCCACCATGCCATTTATTTGTTGAAGAAAATTACAACCATTTTTTTTTTTTAGATGGAGTCTCCCTCTGTCGTCCAGGCTGGAGTGCAGTGGCGTGACCTCGGCTCACGGCAACCTCTGCCTCCCGGGTTCAAATGATTCTCCTACCTCAGTCTCTTGAGTAGCTGGGATTACACGCGCACACCACTATGCTCAGCTAGTTTTGTACTTTTAGTAGAGACAGGATTTTAGTATGTTGGTCAGGCTGGTCTTGAACTCCTGACTTCGCTATCCGCTCACCTAGGCCTCCCAAAGTTCTGGGATTACAGGCATGAGCCACCACGCCCCACCAGAAAATGATAATCTTTTTAAGTTAAATTGTGTCAGTCATCTATTTAGAAATCTCTAATGGCTTCTCACTGCTTCACGCAATAAAAATTTTTAAATCCTAACAGGCTTTAACAAATCCTAACAGAGCATTCACTATGTGCCACAGGCACGATCCTTAGTACCCGGGAGATGGTGGTGAACATGTCGGGCAACACCTGCACTCATGGGGCTCAGACTCTAAGGGGGAGACAGATAACAAACAAGCGAAATTTTAAAGAATGAGCCAGGCTGAGGTGGGAGGATCACTTGGGTCCCAGGAGTTTGAGACCAGCCTGAGTAACATACCGAGGTTCTTTCTCAAAAACACAAAAAGCAAACAAACTAATGCTAGGTGATTAGACATGCTAGGAAAGGGCCAGCGAAGGGGTGGAAGGGAAGGGCACCCTGAAGAGGCTGCACGTGAGCAGAGGTCTGACCACAGAAAGGTGCAGCCCATGGGAACTGGGGGCGGGTGTCCCCAGCAGAAAAAAGAACCTGGATGGGATGAGCCGGCCATGGCCAAGGAAGAGAAAGAAGGCCAGGGTGGCCACAGCCTGGCACATGAGGCGGACACGGGAAGACATACAGGTGGAGAGATGAGCGAGGCTGGGCCACTTGAGGCTTTGCTGACCATGCAGCCTGAGCAGTTTGGATTTCATTAAGCACAAAGGGAACCCTCACAGGGCTTTAGGCTGGGAGTGGCAAGGTCTCAGTTACCAGGCGCTGCGGGATTCATCCCCGTTGAGCTCTCCAAGTTCATCTGACATTACTGCCTTGCGCTCCCATCCACCTTTCTGTTCCTAGGATGCGCCAAGCTCCTGTTCTTTCACAGGACAAGGACTGCCATGCGGTCAGTGCTTCCTCCTCTTCTTTGGAACCAGCCTGCTGCCTCCTCCCCTTTCCACACAGCGAACCACACTCGCCCTGTTCTCAGCTCTCACTGGGGAGGCTCTCCTGACCTCTGCAGTAAGTTCCCCTTCCACCCCAATATGTCTCCGCCCTGAACTCATCACAATGTCGGTATAATTATTGATTTCACGTCTGTTTTCCTCACTAGACATTACACTGAGGGCAGAAGCAACGCTGGTCTTGTTTTCTCTCTAGCCCTAAAGCCTAGCACTGTTAGGCAACAAGTTGAACATCTATGGAATGAATATAGGACAGATGTTGACGCTGGACTGCAATTTACAAAAATATAATACCCAGTGTCCTGAAAAAATTAATGTACTCACCCAGTCAATCAAAAAATATTAGAGGCCAGGCTCGCTGGCTCACGCCTATAATCCCAGCACTTTGGGAGGCCGAGGTGGGCAGATCACCTAAGGTCAGAAGTTCGAGACCAGCCTGGTCAAATTGGCGAAACCCAGTCTCTACTAAAAACACAAAAATTAGCCAGGCATGGTGGCGGGCACCTGTAGTCCCAGCTACTCAGGAGGCTGAGGCAGGAGAATCACTTGAACCTGAGAGGCGGAGGTTGCTGTGAGCCGAGATCACGCCACTGCACTCCAGCCTGGGCGACAAAGTGAGACTATGTCTCAAAAAAAGAAAAAGAAAATATTAGAGATCCAAGATAAAATGAACTTTAGAGATAAAACCAAATCTTTTCATTTTATAAATAGACTCGGAATAACAAGAGGCTGAGAAATAAAGTGATTTGGCCTCAATTATAAGCTGGTCAACATAATTAATCAATTACACTTTAGCCCCCGCTGGAAATTAATACTCAAATATTCTGTGATTCTACCTAGACTATAGGCAACATTGGGCAAATCAGAAGCAGATGCCCCTTCTCTGAGTGGTCACAGCCCCATGCTAAGGCTCAGGGTTTGGTGAGTGCATGTGGGCTGGATTTCAGGAATCCCTGATTCCTGAGCCAGGACCCTTATGCTGTGAGCAACCTACACAGCCATAGGCAACGGCCCTGGACATGACCAACAAATTCATAAACTTCCTATGTGCTACTCAGTGTGGTAGTTCTACGAGTGAACAAGTAGGCATGTGTGTGAGAGAAAGCAAGAGACAAGGAGAGACAGAGACAGAAAAGAAAAGAAAACTAGGGCTTCGGATATGAGTCAAGAAAGAAGTAGACAATCTCTTGCTACCAAAGATATCCTTTTGTTATTTTTCCATGGCATAGGAATTTTATCCCTAAAACAAACTGAACTTATTAAATAATAACAACCAATCCATTTCCCATTTTTACGACTCAAAGACAAATAATTTGTATTTGTAATAAAATCATGTTGCAGAAATTCTTCTATTGATTTACACCCCTAATCAGAGCTTCCGATCAGCGAGAGAACCAGCATTACTAAACTGAGATGATAAAATTCCAGTCAAAGGAAGAAAATGCTTTTATTGTTCTGTGCAATCTCACTACAATTTTGAAGAACGCTCGTCCAGGGAGTTCAAAGGCAGCAGAGCTCATATACAATGTCCAGTAACTTAGCCCCAAGACATCGTCCAAAGAATGGCTGGGACTATGAAGATTTACCATTCAAAGAGATTATTCCATGGGGACAATCAAACCTTATCATGCAGAAGGTCTGCTGTGGCCCACAGGAGGAAGCAAGATGGAACCTCACCGTACCACAGAGTATTCCCTAGCCATATCCTTTCTCCTGCCTTTGAACATCTGTCAAATTGAGGCTAGGGCATGTGACGTCTGGATAGCATTAGATCAGCAGCTCTCCAACACTTTGGTCTCAGGATCCCTTTACACTCTTAAAAACGACTGAAAAATCCCCAAATGCTTGTATTTACATAGGTTATCTCGATCAGTGCCTACCAGAAGAAAAATCAAAACTGAGAAACATTTAAGTATTTGTAATATTTAAATAAGGATGAATTCATTATCTGTTAATGTAAATAATGTTATCTTTTCTGAAAATAACTATATTTTCCAAACCAAAAAGAGAGAGAAGCATCATAGTTTTTACATTTTTGCAAATCAGTGTGATGTCTGGCTGAATGGAAGACACCTGGATTCTCCTATCTGCTTCTATATTCGATCTGTTGTGTCAATATCACACAGCACAGTCTCTAGTAACTCCACCGCATATGGCAAAAAGCATGGGCGAATAGAAAGCAAATTACATCTTAGTAGCATTAGGAAAAGAGTTTTGACCTTGTGAATTCCCTGCAAAAGTCGCCAGGACACCCAGACAACACTTGGAGAACTGCCTCTCATTTCTCAGGGCTCTGAATCCAGGACTCAGCCTTTTTCCCCACTACCCTATTTCCCCTGGTAAGCCAGTGTCTCAAGGTTTTACTCTCCTCCCCAGCCTGACTGCTTGCTTTCGGGTCTACTAGCCACAGGGAATCTCCCCATTCTGGTCCCCTCGTGGGCCTAACACCACAGAGTCAACATGGGCTAATGCCTTTTCATTCAAATCAGCCCACTCGGCCACTCTGTCACTGCCTGCCTTCTCCATCATGTCCCATGTGTGACCAGTTCTAAGTCCTGTTGATGCATCTCACATCACCTCTCAGGTCCACCCTATTCTCTGATCGTCCCCCTTTCTGTAGGCACTCATTCCCATGTGTCTGGATCAACCAGCAGTTGATGGGACTGATTTCCCTGCTTCCAAACTCTTCCTGGTCTTTTTCTCCATGCTGTCTTGCAAACCACTTCCAGGCTTCCCTTTCTAAAGATGAGCATGCCTTGTGACCAGCTACAGATGGCTTGTGACCACCCCCCAGTGACTTCTGGGCATCTTTCATGACCCCCAAGGTAGTATATTGCATCCTTTGGTCCCAGTTCATCCCCTTTGCCAGCACCCATGCCAATTGCCACCAAGAATGGGGTGATCTGCTTCACCCGTTGACCCTGGGCTTGGCCATGTGACTTGCTGTAGTCCGTGAGATACTAGAAAACATGACCCAAGAAGAGGCTTGAGAAAGCATGCAGGTATTTCCACTTGTTCTCCTGTGCCTCTGACATCCCCATGAAAAGGACAAGGCTGGCCCTCGAAAGCAGTGCTGGTCCAACAGCATTTTTAGCAAACATTTAGAAATGTTCTATAGCAGCATTGTCCATGAGGGTATTGAGCACTTGGAATACAGCTTGTGTGACTGAAAGTCTGAAATTTTCATAGTGTTTAATTGTAATAAATATAAATTTAGATACCTACATAGGGCTAGTGGCTACTATATTAGCCAAAATGGGCTTGGAGGATGAAAGACCTGTGGAGCAGAACAAAATCATCCCAAATACCCAACCAAGGCCACCCTAGATCAGCCCACTGCCAGCTGATTGCAGACACTTGAGCAATAAACGCTTAATATTACATGCCACAGGTTTTTGAGGTTGGTTTCTTTAAAAAAAAATTTTTTTTTATAGAGACAGGGTCTCATTGTGTCACCAAGGCTGGTCTTGAACTCCTGGTCTCAGGCAGTCCTCCCACCTTAGCCTCCCAAAGTGCTGGGATTATAGGTGTGAGCCATTGCACCCTGTCAAGGTTGTTTGTTACACAGCAAAGCTAACTGATGCATCCTATCTTCTGCCCTCCCCCCACCCATCTATCCAGACAGAAACCTCTTATTCCAATACAAATACCTGCTTTCATCAGCTCATACTCATCGTTTTTCCAGTACATGGCAGACTTCTCCCCATCCTCATGCATTTGCTCCTGCAGTACATCTGGAATGGCCTCTCCATTTCCTGTCCACCTCCTCCAATTGGACCTGTCTTTGAAATCTTAAATGTCACCTCCTCTGTGAAGTCTTCCCTCACTCCTCCAGCTCATAGTAATGGGTTTGATGCTTGAAAGCTCTATGAGTCAGACACAGACTTGGGTTGCCATTCAAGTTTTGGCATTTAACTGGTCACATGCCCTTGGGTATATCACTAATTATCGATACTATTATTGTTTCTTCGTCTGAAGAAAGGAAGGATTGTTTCAAGGATTAAATCGTATAGAACTAGCAAGTCTCTAACATACAGAGATATACACAACCAACAAGTGTTTTCTTTCTTGGTGGGTGTCTCTTTCATTTTCCTAATGCCTAGAATGGTGAAGACCATCCATTGATGCCTACACTTCGTATCAATTCACCTTCTTCCATCAATGTGCAAAGAGCATCTTGCACAGCTGTAGATAGGGGTGGACACTGCGATGTGTCACCAGATCCCTCTTCAACTCCTGGAAATGTGTCCCTCCACTGTCAGCACTCTTTGAGGGTTGCTTCCGGGGAAAAAACTGCCTCACCCAGGGTATATCTCCAACCAGGGTAGCTGTTATCCACTGACTCCCTGACTCACTGATCCATGCAAGGGCACAGGGACCAAGTCCTCTCAAGGCTTGAGACGACTCTGAAAGGCTGTCCCAGCTTCTAAGCTCCCCCAGGGGCTGGCGAAGACCTTTGCTGGGACTGACTTGCTGCTCTCGGCTTCTCCCTCTGCTCAATCCTTCCTCATTTCCCACCCTTCCACAGGTGTGGACCTGAGGAGCACCCTAATGAAATAACCTGCCTCCAAATCTCCAGCACAGTCAAAGTCAGCTTCCTGAGAACCCTACATACAGGACAGATAGAAGACACAGAGACCCCCGGGATCCATTCTCATGGAAATGCTGATCAAACCCAAATAGACAGGAAAGTCTTTGACAGGAATTGTTTTGTAGGAATATATTTTCCAGACCTTTAGAATGTAATGCAGTTAGTCTGATGTCACAAGTAAAGGAGGACAAGCAGGTCCCAATTTAACAAAAGGGTTCTTGGCCAGGCCTGTAATCCTTTAATCCTAGCACTTTGGGAGCCCGAGGCGGGTGGATCACCTGAGGTCAGAAGTTCGAGACCAGCCTGACCACAGATGGTGAAACCCCATCTCTACTAAAAATACAAAAATTAGCTGGTTGTGGTGGCCAGTGTCTGTAATCCCAACTACTCAGGAAACTGAGGGGCGAGAATCAGTTGAACCCGAGAGGCAGAGGTTGCAGTGAGCTACAATCAAGCCACTGCACTCCAGCCTGGGTGATAGAGTGAGACTGTGTCTCAAAAACAAACAAACAAACACACACACAAACAAAAGGGTTCTTATTCAGTGAGTCTTTACATGAGAAAAAGAAGTTTTATTTTTATTTTCAATAACCACAAACTGGCCAGGCGAGGTGGTTTGCATCTGTAATCTCAGCACTTTGGGAGACCGAGGCTGGCGAATCACCTGAGGTCAAGAGTTAGGGACTAGCCTGGCCAACATGGTGAAATTCCGTCTCTACTAAAAATACAAAATTGAGCCAGGCATAGTGGTGTGCACCTATGGTCCCAGCTACTTGGGAGGCTGAGGCAGGAGAATCACTTGAACTCAGGAGGTAGAGGTTGCAATGAGCCCAGATTGTGCCACTGCACTCCACCTGGGCGACAGAGTGAGACTCCATCTCAAAAAAAGAAAGAATAACCACAGACTGATATTTAGCGTTTCCTTTAATTATGAATGCAGGCAACAAAGCAGTCACTAATAGAAGTCACACATCTTTTCATATCAGATCACAGTTGCTGCACATGTCTGGGAATATTGCTCATGATCTTCAATTCAATCATTACCTGGCCTGCCCTTGGACCCACTGCTACCCCTTGTTATTTAATGTTGCTAAAAGTAAGCATATATTGGGCCGGGCATAGTGGCTCATGCTTGTACTCCCAGCACTTTAGGAGGCCGAGGCCGGTGGATCACCTGAGGTCAGGAGTTCAAGGCCAGCCTGGCCAACACGGCAAAACCCCATCTCTACTTAAAATACAAAAATTAGCCAGGCGGTGGCAGGCACTTGTAACCCCAGCTACTCAGGAGGCTGAGGCAGGAGAATCACTTGAACCCGGGAGGCGGAGGTTGTAGTGAGCCGAGATCGCGTCACTGCACTCTAGCCTGGGGGATAGAACGAGACTCTGTCTCAAAAAAAAAAAAAAAAAAAAAAGAGTAAGCATGTATACTATATAAGATGTGTGATTTTTAATATTTTGATCTGTATTTCAACATAATTGTCTTCCTTGGCTCAAGTCACAGGATAGCTTGAGCCAAGGAGTTGGAGGCTGCAGTGAGCCAAGATCGCGCCCCTGCACTCCAGCCAGGGCAACAGTGCAATATCCCATCTCTCTCTAAACGCTAAAATAAAAGCATTACACTGAAAAGGGGTCTATAGACTTCGCCTGACTGTCCAAAGGGGCCAGGGCAGTCAACCAACAAGGGTGAGGGCTCTTTGTGCATCCGGACTTTAAGAGCCCATTCGTTTTAGGCAAAGCCGACAAGCTCCATGCGAGTGTTATCTAAGGCGCAGTGTGCCCAGGCCAGACTGGGAGCACAGCCATTTCACGGGCAGGACAGGCGGCAGCCGCTGCGTGTGCAGTTCCAACCCCTCTCTCCCCAACTCCTGGAATGCAAACAAGCCTTATATGAAATCCACATGGTGCGCGGCCGAGGAAGGCAGCCGCACGAAAGGACTTCAAGTTGACAGCGTCGCCAGGCCCGGCCAGTTCTGGAGAGGCTCCAGGGAGCTGTAGGTCATCTGGCCCCGCTCCTGGTTTGGGGCCTCCGTGGTGACAATGCCTGGCCACAGGAAATTGGATCACTGGGCCCCCTGTGTTCCCCACTCCAGACTCTGGACTCTGAAACAAGCCCAACTGGAAAGCAGCATCACTGCCAAGACACATCCGGAGTCCACACACAAACACCGGAGGCTGCCGGCGAAACTCTCCCGGCAGAGAGCGGGGTTTGGCCACTTTTTCCCTCCCCGGCAGCCACAGGAGTCCCGGCTGCGACCCAGCTCCGGCTCTAGCCCTGTGGAGACTCCGCGCGCAAGCCTGGTTCCACCCGGGCCCGGCCGGGTCCTAGCCCCGAAGGGTCGGGACGACCGAGGGACGCGGACCGACCTCCCAGCCGCGATGCAGCCCACAGCAGCCGGGAAGGAAGCTCCGCGGGGTGCCGGGGTCACGGCCGGGCGCGCGGAGCCTCCCAAGGGCCTGCGAGCCCACGCCGTCCTGGACCCCGCGACCCGCTCTTCGGATGGCAGGGACCGGGTCAGGGAGACCTCCCCGGACCCGGCAGAGGCGGGAGACCCTGCGCCGCGCCCGGTGCCCCGGCGGCCAGCGGGTCCCGCTCCCCGCCGGCGACGCCCACGTCCGTCCGGCTCCGCGGGCGCCCCCGGCCAGCCGCGCCCTCCAGCCCCTCGGCCTCCCTCCAGAGCGCACTCACGTAGACAGAGCCGATGTCGGATCTGTTGTAGAAGCGGAGCGCCCCACTCAGCTCCAGGGCCGGGGAGACCAGGTCGTCGCCGTCCTCCAGCTCCAGGTCCCCGTGTGCGGGGCCGAAGGGGAAGAGCTCCTGGCGGCTCAGGCAGCCCCCGGGCCCCGCCAGCAGCAGCGGCAGCAGCAGCGCCCGCGTCCACGCAGCCCGGCTCCAGCTGCTCGCGCCCAGCATGTTCCCGAACTGCGCTCCCGCAAACCCCGTCCCGCGGCCGGAGAGAGGAAGGCGGGGATGTAACCCGACGCCCCTGGCAGCCCCCTAGCCTCCCGCCTCCCGCCTCCCGGCGTTCCCACCCCGGGAAATAGGGGAGGGGAGCCGCGGGAAGAGGGGAGGGCCCCGCCCGGTCCAGCGGGCGCGCCGCGGGGCAGCCCAATGGCCGCGAGGGGGAGGGCGAGGAGCGACGCCGAACCTCCCGCCCCACCGGCCGCGGGGCCTGGGGCGCCGATGCCTGCGGTTCCCGACACCAGCCCGGCTCGCACCGAACCGCGCCTCCGGGATGGGAAGCAGAGCCCGCACTCGCACCGTGGTCCTCGGGTTAGGGTTGGGCGGTGGAGAGCCCGCGACGTGGAAACGCTCCGGATTCAGAAACGGCGCCCACCCCATCGCCGCTCGGCAGGGTCTGGGGTCCAACTCGCGTGTCCCGGGCTGGAAGACCGGGTGGGAGCTGGGAGTGAGCCAAGGGACCGAGCCACCAGCACGTTCCTGCGCTCATCCACCCATTCATTCCGCGTGTTTTTGACTGCCTGATCCCGCGCTCCCCACTGCGGAGGTTCTCCAGGAAACAGCGTCCCACCTTCCGAGGCAAAGTCGCCAGGGTACAACACAAGCCAGTGTCAGGTGGGGGCCCCAAGTCATCAAGGACCTTAGGGCTGGAGAAGCTGGCGGCGGAAGCTTCGGGTGGGATGGCGGGAATCCACCCGGGTCTTCTGGAAGGAATGGGATTTCATCAGGCAGCGGCCAAGGAGGGTGGAGGGCCGAGCCGGGTGGATTCAGGTCATCATCCCCCAGCAGAGAATTTGGGGAGGAGCAGGTTGAAGTACAGCCTTCAAACCACAAATCTAGGCATTTGAATTCGCTCTATCACTCGGAGAGGAAACTATTGAAAGTTCTTGACAAAGGGAGATGAGCGATTTAAGTGGTATCCTGAATAAATCAGTTGATCATTAATTTGGCACTAGGGTGGAAGTAGAGACAGGTAAGTTATTAGAAGACCGCGTCTAAAACATTGCAATGAAAGAAGATCTAATCCTAAGTTTGACGACGAAGAGGCAAAGGAATGAAGTTAAAATTGAGTTCAAGGTTTTGCACCCGGAGGACTGGAAAACCAGTACTGCCTTTTGACGTTAGGGAAGAGGATCTGAAACAGCTGGGTATGTTTGAAGTCAGACCTATTAACTTGGAAGGGTCAACAGGACGTGCCCATTTCCTGTCCGCAGCTAAAATTAAGGACCTTGAACCCAGCTCATAACAATTCTTCAGAAAACAGCAAGTTCTGTATAAAACTTAGAGGGCGTGAGTTCTGAACCAGCAAAGACTGGAAGAAAAAGCAAAGGAAACATGCCTTCTAAGCAAAACGCTTTTGATCTCATGAGACCTTGTCTTTTTCTTTTAAATTCATCAGCCATCAGAGATAACATGTGTTCCACAAGTATTCATTCATTTTGCACTCACAGTAAACCTAGGAAACAGACCATCCCTGTTTGACAGAGAAGGGGCATACAGACCCAGAGAGGTTAAATCATTTTGCTAAGATCACACAGCTGGGAGCCTGTAAGTGACCCTAGGTGTACCAGCTGCAAGGACCCCGCTTATAACCACTGCATTAAGCGCCGTCTGTTTACTACCTCTTACCCCTGTTGTTGAAGAGTAACCAATGCTGCCTGCAGTCTGTTGTCAAATACCGTGTTTTTCCTTCAGTTCCCTCCCAGCAATGCAGCACTGTGAGCCCCCAGCCTGCTCCCCAGAAGCACTTCTGACTCTATACCAACTGTGGTTCTGTTTCTGGGCTTCTGGGCCCCAGCAGTGCGCGTTCCAGCTGCTGCAAGAGCTGTGTATGGAGACTCTTCTCTATCTTCACCTGCACAGGACATGGGCTCCACGACTTCCCCACGCCCTGTGGTTGAGGGAAACCCCAGGCTCAGTCGGTCTTTGTTTTGCCTGTGCCTCCAACAATCCTCCTTTGAAAACCCCCACCCCAGCCTCCATCACACATCAGAGCTGTCTCTGAAGCTGTGGTCTGTGCCTGGAATGCTCTTACCCCTCTCACGAATTCTCTCCCTTTTTGGTACTTAGGCAGCTTCTGAAACTCCTATTGGTCTATCCATGGGACTTTGGTCAGCGAATACAGGAGGAGAGCAGTTCTCTGCTTTGCTGGTTCAGCACAGCCTCCCAAGTCCAGCCTGGCTGAGGTCAGGGCTCCTATTTACCAGCTGTATAACAGTGGGCAGGTTTCTAAGCTTCAATATCCTTGATCACTTGTATGGGATGTTCATAATTAAAATCAAAGGATTGTCGTGAGGATTAGATAAGGTGATTCATTAAATGCTCCTACCTGGGCACAAAGTGAGTATTCATTAAACCATCATTATTACCTAAATGTACAGTTTTCGTGATTCTTATTATGTCAACGTTTACTGAGAATCTACCATGAATCAGATACTATACTAGAAATTCAAAATGCCAAGACCATTAGGCACAATCCTTTCTTTGAGAAGCTCACCATCTATTGGGGAGGCAGACACAATAATAACACAGTGTGATGCTTTAAGCAATACACAGGCTGGGCACGGTGGCTCACACTTGTAATCCCAGCACTTTGGGAGGCTGAGGCGGGAGGATCATCTGAGGTCAGCAGTTCGAGACCAACCTGGCCAACATGGTGAAACCCAGTCTCTTAAAAATAAAAATAAAAAAAGAAATACACAAACGGCAACAAGAGATATCACTTGTTGAATGCTGCTTCTGCTGGATGCTTAATGTAGCGTTCAATTTAATACTAATAACAGCTGCACAAGCTAGTAGCCCTATATGGGGAAAACAAGGTTTGCAGAGATCAGATAACTGGCCCAGTTTCACACAGGTAGTCAAAGAGCTAGGATTTGAATCCCAGTTTGTTTGACACCAAAGCTATTATTCTTTCTGCTGCACCATCCTGCCCTTCTATGGAAGGAAACATTTCTCCCTTTATTTCCGCCCACAAGATCTATTTGCTCTGTTGTTTATACATAATGCCCATGATCTATTTGTGCATGCTTGTGCTCCTTTATTTCATCAGTATCTCTTGGCCTGAGTAAGTCCGGTATATACGGTAAATTCTCTGTCATATACTATTTATAGCCCTGCGCTCGCCTCACATTATCCAGTCCTTGTAGGACGTGATATTGACGCTGTGTCTCCTTCTAGGACAGTTTGTCCCTGTCATTCCTTTAGAATTTGTAGTTCCAAACACATTCATCACAGAATACTTACTTTTATATTGTACTCTGGACATTTTCTAAGTGTATATAATAATTTGGTCTTTTTCTCTAGTCGTTTTGCATGTTTTTTAGGGATATAAGCTTTTTGGGGCAAGGCCCGTGGGTTTTAGTTTTCCTGACTTCACAGAGCCTAGCCCAATGCTGCATACACATTAATAAAATGTATGCGGTTCTTAATCGTTTAAGAATTCAGTGATATGTTTAAGAATCATCTAGGGCCAAGTGCAGTGGCTCACACCTATAATCCCAGCACTTTGGGAGGCTGAGGTGAGCAGATCACCTGAGGTCAGGAGTTCAAGACCAGCCTGACCAACATGAAGAAACCTCATCTCTACTAAAAATACAAAATTAGCCAGGTGTGGTGACGCATGCCTGTAGTCCCAGCTACTCGGGAGGCCGAGGCAGGAGAATCGCTTGAACCCTGGAGGTGGAAGTTGTCGTGAGCCAGGATAGCGTCACTGCACTCCAGCCTGGACAATAAGAGCCAAACTCCATCTCAAAAAAAATAATTAAAAAAAAAGAATTGTCTGATATCTGCAGTAGCAACAGCACCCATAATTATGTAATACACCAGCTTAAAAAACAAATGAAACCTTGCTCCTTCGAGACTTGTCCTCTTTTCTTGACAGCTGTCATCCTGATGAGGCAGAAAGACAAAATGTAAGAAGCAGGTCTCAGGCGGCATGTCTATACGAAGCCATGGTAACTTTTCTTTTGTTTGTTTGTTTTTTGAGATAGAGCCTCACTCTCACCCAGGCTCGAGTGCAATGGCGCAATCACGGCTCACTGCAAACTCCACCTCCCAGGTTCAAGTGATTCTCTTGCTTCAGCCTCCCGAGTAGCTGGGACTACAGGGTGCACCACCACACCTGATTAATTTTTCTATATTTAGTACAGACAGCGTTTCACCATGTGGGCCAGGCTGGTCTCAAAGAAGGAATTCCTGACCTCAGGTGATCCGCCCGCCTCAGCCTCCCAAAGTGCTGGGATTACAGTTGTGAGCCACCGCGCCTGGCCCCAAGGTAACTTTTCTATCTGATAATTCAGACAGCAGTCCAGGTGACTGAGTGGGAAAATAGCTCAATTGGCTGTTTCATGGAAGGAGGCATTTGTTCTAATCTCACTCTCCTGTGAGGATTGGAAACTGACCATATATGGCCATGGAGCATTCCTTTATTTCCCAGATGTCATGTAGAGGTAAATGCATTCGTTTGTACATTCCAATTCCAGGGAATTCACCTAATTTGTGAATATTTTAAACAACTCACATTCAATTGTGATCTCAGATAAAAGCGACATCCTGACAAAGGATGAGAATGAAGCAGGATCTGGTGCTCACTTTATTTTGTTTTCAAAGGCGATTAGGATAAAAAGTACTTTGGGAAAACACAATGATGTCCACCTTTGTGTTGGATCGGGAAGATGCCAAGCTTTTCAGGGTAAAGTTTAATTCCTATAGTTCTATGTCCTGTTTTCCCATGAACGTTTTCCTGCTTTGTTATCATCAGACCTCCAGCATTCGCTGCTGGGTTCCACTTGCCTTTTGTTGTTATTTTAATTTTTAATCTTGATTTATGTAATTTTTAGCCTGACATAAAAATTGCAAAAAGAATACAAAAAAGTTCCATATACCCTTATATTCCCATATCCCATACACCCATATTTTCCTTAATATTAACATTTTGCCATGTTTGCTTTCTGTCACTCTCTGTCCCTGTCTCTCTCTCTTTACGCACTCACACATGCGTGCACCCACACACAGACTCATCAATACACACACATATATATGTATATATATATATTTTTTTTTTTAGAAAAAGAGAGAAAAGGGGAAAGAAAGAAAGAAACAGCAAAAGAAAGAAAAAAAAAGAATGAAAGAGAGAAAGAAAGAGGAAGAGAAAGAGGGAGAGAGAATGGGATTCTTGTTTTATTGCCCAGGCTAGAATGCAGTCTAAAAATGGGTATTAAAAACCTCTTTTATGCCAATAATTGTGCTTAACAATGGAGACAGGAAGGAATAGGGGATGAAA